>JAKLLW010000116.1:0-56146 GCA_022814695.1 Neocatenulostroma microsporum
TGCAGCCCTGCTGAAGCTGAAGCCGAAGCCGTCGCCCATTCCTCATCTCAAGCATCTTGCGCACAATCGCCTCCCCAAAAGGCCCCTCGCAATCCGTCAACACCACGTTACCAACCTCCGCGAGCCTCGAGCATTTACTCCTCATTGACGCAGAGTCTGCCACCCGTGAGCGCACACGTCAGGCAAGAGAGGGACAACGCTATCTCTATTCCCACAGGCCCCTCGAGAGACGATCGTCGTCAGGATAGCCGGGATGTTTATCGCCCTCGTGAAGCTGACCGCCGTGATGAGGAGCATCATGGCCGCGATCGCCTGGACCAGCGGCCAGACCACCACGATTACCGTCAGTCATCAAGGCATGACTCTAGGCAGCCGTCACGGAATCGCAGCAAGCGTGACAAGCGTTGACGGGCACAAACACATGGCCAGGGCTATCGGTACCATTAGATGTCTGTCTACAAATATCGTGAGCATCTAGGTTCAGGCGCTAGCTTGGGCTTGATGGCGGTGGAAGGGTCCCTGGACGAAGACCGGGTTTGAAGAGAGCTCTCTAGAAGACATGAGAGCCAGTAGTAGCACGAGGGGATACTGTAGCGCGTGATGAAGGAGTAGATGTGGGAGATGTGAAAGAGGGTAGAAGGGGCGGGTGCAGGCGTTCGTGGCAATTCTTTCGACTGAGCAATTGGCAGGCTATGCTTGATGGGCTGGGAGGCAATACAGTCGCTTGCCAAAAGCGAACAGATGCGGAAGTGTTGTAGTCCGAGAGGAGATGATGGTGGGGAAGAACACAGGTGCCCTCATAGCAGCTCTCTCAACGTTCATATTCTCGCAGGCGTGACGCTCTTTGATGGCTTGGTGGGCGATACTGTTGCGCTTGCTGCAGCGTTGGGAAGCGGGACTCGTTCAGTGTCTTCTTCCATCGACTGCTGGCCATCGTAGTAAACATACTTGCAGTGATAATGGCTCCGAAGGGGTCGGGCTCAGCATCTCTGCCAGCCTTGAGCCGTATTCTACACTGAAGCGTCCTTCCGTAATCGCCGCCTTCTCACCGTATCCCAGGGACTGTAAGCCGCTGTATTCTCCGACAGGTATATTGAGAGCAGACTCCTTTGCGGAAGAGCAGCCGCTCGAGCTGAGGTAGTCCACCGCAGTATACTTTCGACGGCTGAGCATGCATGGGATGCCATCAACGTTGTTCCAAGCACCTCTCAGCCCCCATCATGTGAATACGTACGACCGGAACTTCCTCGGCTTCCGGCACAAAAGTATACATAAACCACAATAGTATCCAGATTCTTCCGGCGGTCGTGGTCTAAATGGTAGGGTACGTGGAACAGCGGACAGGACTTCATTCAGGAGTAACTGGAACCTGTGAAATGGGATGCTTGGTTCGATTCCAGCCGACTGCCAATATCCTTTTGCTTGGGGTCCTGGTTCTATTAGATGATGTGGATGGATGGGGTGAGGTGTAGAGAGGCGAAGAAAGTTGAAGAGAGAAGAGGAGATGAGGTATCCGCCGGGATATATGTAGGAACCCATAGTACCTTCTTTTGTACTATGTGGTAACGATTTCCACGTCTCCAAACCTAGCTCCATAGCGGCGATAGTGTCCATGAGCTGATATGGGAACCGCCGGGGGTCCGAAGGCGAGACACTTCCTCACTCTAGCAAAACATTCACAGCCGTCCATCGCAGTGTACGGTCGCTCGAGCACCACTCGAGCACACGGAGACAGACTAAGCCGCCGGTATGTCGGTCGCAATAAAACAAGCCGTTGAAATCGCATTCGCTCCTTGCATCCCCAGAGTACATCCTTCAACATTGTTTGCTGGCAGACGATACGACAGCCTAAGCTACTACATGAATACGGAGATTCGAAGCCCTGAGAGCGATAGCATAAGCACAGAAAGATGATCTCGTCATCCAGGACCATTGTGAGAACAGCGGATGCACAGTCCATGAGCCATTGAGAAGTCGTCCGTTCCGGGGATGCCTGCATCGATTGATCGAGCAATTATGAGGCGCATGGAGGTCTTTCCGTATCCCACCGCAGAATGATTCAATCTGGGAATGCCTACACCGAAGACACCAACGTCGACGCCAGCTCCCGGCTTGCCGGGAGAACGAGAGGACACCAACTCCAAACTTGACGCCGTGTCCTTCCTCGAACCTCTGGAATCTGCATGATACATTTCATCACAAACCACATCGACTCGGTCCAGGCGTCCCTTACCGCAGACATCGCCGACATCGTCGCTGTGAAGGATGTCACAGCGATTCGACCAACGACTTAGATCCATCGCAGAGCTCCTTGAGACTCTCGCCGGCAAGCCGGCACCAACACCGTCAATGCCAACGGCAAGCGCCCTCATACCTCCCCAAACTCTTCCAATTATGACACCACTGCGAGTTCATGACGAGTCCATGCACGCCCAATGATGCAGACAAGCCTATGCTATAGGGTCCGTGGTAGGCTGAAAAGGCCTTCACTGTGTTGCCCGCACACGCGTAGCACTGCAATGATCATCGTTGGCATGCTCGTATACTTCCTGAGCACTCGCATGGCCCATCCAACGAAGGACCACTCTGAGACAGCGGAAGCACCCTCCAAACCTCATTTCTCAACGCTTCATTCAGATGGTACTCTACACCGAAACACCAACGCTACGAGCCTTCCCACACACCACACAACCCCCTCATCCCTCACCCCTCTCATCCCGCCCCACACCCCAACTCATCACCTCTTCCTAAACCCACCCCTCCCCCCACCCCCATGCCCCTGCTGATGTTGTCTCGGCTGACTCCCATAAGCCCTCCTGCCCTCTTTCCCGCCCTTCATGCTCGCCCCAAGGTTAATATCCACCCTCGGCGGCTGCGGGAACCCAAAAGATTTCGCCACTTTCTTGAGATCCAGAGCATTGACGTTGAAGACGCTGCGCAGGGAGTGCGAGGCGTAGGCTTGGAGGTAGGAGCGGTAGCCGTCTTTTGCTGACTAGAAGAAGACGTGTCAGCGAGATGAGCATGCACAGATCTCCGGATCTCAGGGGCAATTGAAAGCTTCCAGAAGCCGCTGACGGCACCTCAACCACCCCGGCGATCTGGGAGATGCAAACATACCTTATTCAAATAATAATTTTTCCCAATCAACCCCTCCAACTGACTCTGAATATCCACAATCTTCTTCGCCGGAATCTCAAACTCCACCAACGGCACCCTAGCCTCCTTCAAATGCCCCAAAAACCCACTCTCATTCGGCTGCAAAAACATCAGACTCTTGCCCTTGCCCGTAGCACCCCTAGCCGTCCGGCCGACACGGTGGATGTAATCGCGTGGGTCGTCTGGGGGGTCGAATTGCACGATCCAGTCTACCGCGGGTATATCGAGACCGCGGGCCGCAACGTCGGTGCAGATGAGGGTGCCTTGCTTGGCGTTGCAGAATTCGAAGAAAGTGTTCGTGCGCTTTTGCTGTTTTTGCTTGCCGTGGAGGTCGAGGACGGGGAGGTCGATGTAGTTTAGTAGTTCGGAGTAGTATTTCACGCAATTGCAACTGCTGAAGAAGACGATGATCTTTTTCTTTAGATGCTTCTTTAGGAAAGTGAAGAGTAATCGGAACCGCATGTCCGCTTCGCAGATCACGTAGCCTTGTTCCAAACCAGCGACGGTAGAGTGTTCTTGGTAGTGATCCACGTTGATGTAGAGTGGACCAGGTCGAAGGGATATGCGAGCGAGATCTTCGACTTTGGTGGTTTGGGTAGCGGAGAAGAGCATAGTTTGTCTTTCTTCTTTCGGGAGGATGCGCACGATCTGGCGCATTTCGTCTTCGAATCCTACCTCGAGGATGCGATCTGCTTCATCGATGACGAGGGCGCGGAGGTTCTTGAAGACGAAACCTTGCGTGTTCTGCAAGTGATCTAGTAAACGACCTGGTGTAGCGATGAGAAGGTTGACGCCTTTGCTGAGCTTCTCTGCCTCCGCCCGACGGTTGGCGCCTCCGATGACGATCCCGAAGGTTTGGGAGTGGTGCTCCATGAGCTCGCGGGCGACGCCGAAGATTTGCAGAGCGAGTTCGCGGGTGGGTGAGACGACTATGACGCCTGTGCCGTTTCGGGGCTTGAATTTGAGGGAGTGGAGCATTTCGATGGCGGGGATGAGGAAGGCGAGGGTTTTGCCGGAGCCGGTTTTGGCTGCTCCGAGGACGTCTTTGCCGGCTAGGAGGGGTGGGATGCCTCGTCTTTGGATCTCGGTCATGGTGTCGAAGGGCATGTCGTTGATGGCTTTCATTGTCTTTTCGGAGAGGTTGAGTTCCGCAAACTTCTGCGGCTCGGCGGAGGTATCTGGTAGTCTGACACCGAGCGCTGAGGGTAGATCGGATGGTTGTCCCAGGTCGCCATTCGTCTGCGGGGTGTCCACGCCCTCTGCCTGCTCTGCTTCCACCGCCGCATCTTCTTGTTCCGCATCTGAAGCCACTGCTTCTGCCTCTGCTCCGCCCTCAGCATCTTCTTCCTCGTCAAAACCAGCGAAGTCGTCCTCTGCACCGTTCACGCTAGCAGCGTCAGATTGGAGAGCGGCGGCCTTCAATTCCTCATTGACTTGTGCCTCTGCACCTTCCTCTTCTGCATGCGCCACCTGCGACTCGGCAGCACCTGCCTCTTTCTGCTGCCTCAGCTGCTCTCTCTTCTCCTTCTTCGCTCTCTTTCTCGCGCGCCGGGCCTCCTCTTCGTCCACATCTCCGTTGGCCGTAGCTGCGGGCATAGGTACATTGCCATTTACCGCAGGCGCATCCTTCTCAACCTTCGCAACATCGCCATTTGCCTCTTCCTCGGCCTTTCGCTTCTTATCCTTCTTCACCTTCTTCTGCGATCGTTGTGCCTCGTCATGATCCATCTCGTCTACAGGCTCTCCCTCGGTCGGCGACGGAAGTGCTCCAGACATAAGCGCAGGATGGCTTTGCTTGTGGGATTTATGCGATCGCTTGCGTTTCGTCGAGTTCACGATATAGTCGTGCGACATGCTGACAATAATATGCGAGAGGTCTACACCAGCGCCTGCGATGCGATCTCGAAGTCTCGGAGAAAATGTTCGAGCTGCCAAGATTTCGCGGAGGGTAAACCACTGGGACTCCGATCCGGTGATCGGCCGAAACCTCACTCCACTTTTCCAACCTCACCATCCTCTACTGCCGTCAGGCTTATCTTCCCTCTTTTGCACTCACGCACACCTCAGCTGTCCAACCCAGTGTCTGAGCGCTGCGGATGTTGTTAGTCGTCTCAGGACACAGTAGGCACTCAGTTGAATACCTCAAGCAGGTGGAGGATCGTGGACTGCCATCCCTTCCCACCCAGTCCCGAAATGGTCTTGGATCAGCATGATGAACTATCTGCTTTGCGCAAGATGGAGACCCACAGTAAAACGGTCATTTGAGGGTGGTCAAGATGAGGTATGCGTCGTGCGTCGGTCAACAAGGAAGAAAAGAGCGACATGGCTGTTTTTCCAGGGCATCATAGGTCCGGTCACGATGTCTATGTTGAAATGGTGCAATGGCGAGGGAGTGCGGTTGCCTGGATGGTCGTGGAGAAAGACTTGGCCATCAGGCATGAAGCCGAACGCTCAGGAGCGCAATATGTTCCTAAGAGATGATTGCAACATGTCCAGAAGAGACGCATGACAGCTCGTCGTCCACGTGTTGGCGACTGCGTGATTGCTTCACATGGCATATCGCTCCAGACTCACTTGTCGTGTCCACCGCCGACAATCATGCGCAGGGTCCATCACACGTGTGCACCCCGCGCCATCACGCCCCTGGCTCTTTGCAGGAAAGGAGGACTCAGAATCACAGCTCGCACGCGAAGATGATGCGACTACTTCACCTGGCACACCGTTCAAGACTGGGTTCTGGTGTCCCATGCCGACAGTTGTGCGTAGGGTCCACTACCCTTGTGCACGCCCAGCCCAACGCCTTGGTTCATTGCAAAGAGACGAGCATGCAAGCTCACCGTACCTCACGCGCGATGGTACTGTGACTGCTTGACATTGAGGATCTCTCGAGACTCAGTCATGGTACCCAATGCCGACAGCATGCGCAGTGTCATCACCAGTGTGCACGTTGAACGATCACGCCCTTGGCTCACTGTGGGGAGAGGAGCATGCAACACAAAGGTCCCGCGCGCACAAAGATGCGACTGCTTTACTTGGGCTTGAGTCTGCGACTTACTCATGGTGCTGACGCATAGAGGCAATGGACTTACACACCGACATCCTACAGCTCCATACTGGACAGCAACGCCTACAACCACCTCAACACCACTCCCAAATTCGCGCAAAGCCATACACCACCGCCGAAACATCATCGACTCCTCTCCAACAATCTCCTCATCCCCCAATCCGATCACCTCCGCGCGTCACCGCAAGCCCGACCCCGCCGCAAGCGCAATCACATGTCAGCCCCTCCAACTTCCGGCGGTATTTCGGCTCCAAAGGTCAAGTATATAAGCAACTCAAAACGCTGAGGTAAGCATGGAAAGGCGCATAGCGCTGCCAAAATCAGAGAAGTCCCCTCCCCTCACCTCACTTGTTGCGAACCCGTTAAAATGCTTCACAGATCGAGCTGTCAAAACCAGGAGCGGGGTGTCACTAAGGCATTACCGGAATGGTCGAGACATCAAAAGCTCAAACTCTACACACTTCAACCTTGTTCCCTCAATTATACAAAATTCTTGTCCTTCGTTTCAAGTCTTGGGCAAATAGTTACAGATCGACTTTGCCTGAGCAAACAATACTTTCGACAAACAGTGTAGCACGATAGTTGTGGCACCTCCTCGACTGGACGCATTATCGGGTGGCGGTGGGTTTACACGACTCTTTTTGCTGCCTCGAGTCGAAGCTGGGAATGTACTGGCAATACTTTGATTGGGTGTCTTCTGGAGACTACAGGGACACTTCGCTGTCTTTGGTCGCGATGTTGCATTGTGCATTACTTCCGACAGGTTCTTGCTTGCTTTTTGTTAATTCATGGCAGTACTGGTCGAGTCGTGATGAAGAAGGAAGTGGTCAGAGGCTTTATACTGCCACATTCTGCGTAGTACGGGCGAGATGCTAGTGTTACGATGTTCCATGGGGCTTGGTCTACGTGGCTGGCATGGCAGCAGTCAAGCTAGCCCGACAGGCATGTGCGAGGCCCGAGCAACCGTGCACCCCCGATGGTCGTCTGCAAACGCCCTCCGACAGGAGGTCCGACGGTAAGCAGGATGACAATCAACCATTCTTCGCCCAAGCCTTCTTCATGCGAGCCAACGAGTCCATTTCCTTGGCCAGAAGGTGGGTACAGGTCGCAGGCTCAGAGCCCGAAGAAACGAGAGCGTTCTAGGTAGTAAATATCACGCTCTCGTTGAGCCCATCACTGCCGAGAATTGAAGGGACCAGGGGCACCCGAACGCTGACTGTGCCCGATTTACTATCTGCCGGCACTCCTCGATCACCTCCGCGTTGAATGGATCGGGATAATCTCCGAAGCCGCTGAAGAGCTCCCTCGTCTGACTTGGGCAGGATACTCAGTCGGGTCGAACGCCGGCGCCTCAGCTTTGACCGCATGCATCTTGCCCTGAGCTTTGGTCATTGCAGGCGCAGGCGCAGGCGCAGGCATTTGAGAGGCACGGGCAAGGCCATACTTCGACTGGCCGAAAGGCTTGCGCAGCTGAGCATGTTAGCAAGGCAATGGAAGGACAAGAAACGATGTGAAGGTGCTTCGAAGGTGCTGTCAAGTTGCTGAAGAGGTGCTGTGTGCTTGAGTCCGCTGCTTGCTATGTTGGAGTTGAGCAAAAGTTGAAGGTGAAGTTCGAACCGGTCTACAATCCGTGTCTGGTTCCCGGCAACGATCCAGGGATGTCGCATGAACAGAGAGATCTTGCGAAATCTGTGAAGAAGCTTCGTAGGACGATCCGACAAAAGATTACGACGAGCAGCGTACAGTGGCTGGGAAGCTCGTCGCCAGCATGCGCTGTACACCAACCACGCGCCGTACACGCCGCACGATGGCCACCAGCCACCGCCATACGCGTTCCAGTATGCGTACCGGCCCCCTCATTGTGCTCGTCTCCAAACCCCACAACCACCAGCGGCCCTCCCACAAACGCCAGCAAGTAGCAACCAGATCCCACCGTCACCTGGTTTCCACACCGGCAACTCCGATTTTGCGCCTCAAACAGCATCGCAGAGAGCAAGACAGTCCCTTCGGTTCGAAGTCCCCGCCGACCCACTAGCAGAGTACCCAGACGCGTTTCAGCAACTGGAGTACGTCCGCTCAACCCCGGACATCCAGACCCTGCGCAACTACCAGGCTACATACAAGACTCAGCATACGACCAACGCAATTAGTCGCCAGTGTCACATCTCCGGCGCACATAGCGTGCGCGCTGCGATGGTAAAGTAGGTTCGTACCTCGCTGACCAGGTCCGTTTCTGGAGATGAGTTTCGGAAATATAGCCTTGACACCAGACACAACGGCAACACATCAACGCAGTCAGTTCCCACTATATGCTGGCCGTGTCAAATCCCCGGCGCAAGTACCATTCGTACCGCAATGGTATAGCAAGGCCGTACAACTTTAGGCGGAAACCCTGCTGGAGATAACTTTCGGGGGCAGACTTCTGGCGTACACAAACAATGACAACAGCGTCGCGACCAATCGCTTATGTGCGCTGGCAGCGTCGCATCTCTGGCGCACATATCGTCCATACAGCAACGGTAGAGCAAGGTCATGCTCGCTGGCCGGATTGACTTATGGAGATCAATCATGCAGGTTGGGACAAGAGGCTTCTGGCGTAACGACATAAAGACAATCACAACACCCGGACGTCAGCATGTGTTGGCCGTCTCTCATCTCCCGCTCACGTACGGTGTGTACTGCCATAGTAAAGCAAGCTGGTACGCGGTTGACCGGATTCACTTTCGGAGATGATCTTAGGCACCCGGAACGAATGGATACGACTTTCCCATCGACCTGGTCTCCTCGTACTTCTGAGGGATGATACCGCAGCTAAAAGGACTCACCTCAAGTCGGAGATGATCCTACGTGAAGCACGTCTCGCTCAGTCACTCTCCGAACCTCAGGCACAAACTTTTCGACTTTCGATCACATGCCAACCACGGGAGCAACCGAAGGCGCTAGCACCGGGAGGGACCCGCAAAGTATTTCAGCGTTGAAACTCGGTTGCATCAACATCAAACACTTCACACACAACATCAACCTTTGTGTGCACTGACGCCGCACACAACAACACCATGGCGCCCCAAGTTCCCGCACAGACCAAGGCAGAGAAGAAGGCAGCGACGAGGCATGCGCAGCGTGAGAAGAAAGGCATACTGCTGCCTAACGAGATTCACGACGCAGAGGAGAAGCAACTGGCGCACAACAAGCTGGTTAAGAGTCTGGCTAAGGTCCGCGAGGAGCAGAAAGCTGGCGGGGTCGACACCGCAATGGACGACGTGATGGAGGACTTCGGCGGTCTTGGCACAGGCAGCAAGGAGGTCTCCATGCTCGACAACCCGGCTCTGCACGCGGTGATGGCGAAGTGCTCGAACGAGGAAGACCAGCTGCTTGTGCAGGAGAGGTTCGTCCTTGGTATTCTAGACCACGCGCTTGCGAAGTGGGAGAAGTACAACTCGGGCGAGCTGGCCATCAGCGAGGCGGAGCTGAATGCGCTGACCAACCCGACGGTATCTGCGACGGAGGAGCATATGTTCCAGGTCGACATGCATAAGATGAAGCCATTCTAGAGGCGACCGGGTGACGGTGATGCGGTGGCGATCACGGAGAAAAGAGCATTGATGTATGATTAGTACGGTGACTTCTGCTGGAAAGTGGGATATAGCTCAAACAGATCAATTGAGCTATTTCCTTGTTCGCTCCTCCCTTCATTGCCAATGTCGACTTCTCTCCCAGCATTCCCCATCTTCGACTTGCGCCGGTAGAGCAGGGTAGTAGACTCTGGCCACTGTTTTCCGCCGGGAGCGAAATCCTGTAAACCAAACGCTATGTCCCCAAAAGAATACTAATCTTCGGCCAGACCGCACGATCCCGTATCTCCAGCGTCTTGCCTCTAGCCGGAGCCTCTTGGTGCAAGTGGACTGGGCAGGCAGTACCGTAGCTGGAAAGCCTCGCTTCAAATCGGAGAATGAGTTTGCAGTCAGCGCTGACAGGACTTGTCACTACTGACCAGTCCGCTTCGCTACGGTGGCTAGCATCTAAGATATGTAGAGATGAGGCTTACAATTTTTCGTTACCACCGCTGCAGCAACAGCGACTGTATCGCCCTCCAAGCCATCGAGCATAGCCTCACAAAACCGAGAACAAGACTCGCTAAACGTCAGAATAGGTGCCATGGACGACTCTATCCTCTCTCACCGCACGTACAAACGTTACCACCCCCGGTTCATCTTCGGCTGCCACTGATGTTAGGTATATACAGCAACGCATTGCAACTAAACTTCGGTGATCGTGGTCCAACGGTAGGGTACGTGGACTGGTGAAAGGGGCTTCACAAAGAAGTTACCGGAAGGTGTGAAACGGGATGCTTGGTTCGATTCCGGCCGATTGCCAACACCTTTTTTGCCTTCTGGGTTGTTTTGACCTCATCAGACCATGGAAATGAGGCGAGGGGAGGCGAGGGGGACGTCAGAAAAGTTGTACCTCCGCATGTCGTGCATCCAGTGCGCTGAGAGAGCTTTGTGCCCAACTATAGCCAGGGGACCTTTAGTCCACAACATCCATACGCTCGGTCTTCTCAAGCCTCCTTCTTATCCATCCCATTTTGTCCGATTCCCTGCGAACTGGGCTGCTTGTTCGCAGATGCCACATCCTCAACCTCTCCGTCATGTACCAGTACCCCCAGTACCAAGCCGAAATACACAGGAACCATAGCGAAGATCGAATATCCCACCCACTCATCACTATACAGAAGAGCAACCATGCCTCCGAACCCAACATTGGCGCCCACTGCAGCGTAGGTAGCAGACCTTAGCGCGACTTCTCCCTTCAACGAGGCGAAATAGACGACCATCCCGAGTAACGCAAGAATACCAGCGGCAGCGAAGCCGAAAACATGAGCATCGCTGTCTGATGTGAAGCGGTGGTCAACGGCAGCTCTCAGTGACGTTTAGAAGATCATGGTTGCCAGGGACATTAAGCTGAGTCCTAGGAAGCTAGCTATTGGAAGTCGACCCATAGCGACGACGATGGTCGTATCGACACGTTTGTAGTGCCGTAAGGTCTTCAGTCGTGGTCACTGATGAGCAAAGAAGTGGCCATGCGATAAGGTTCAATCAGTCAGCATTGGTTGCGATCTCGACGGTGGCTTCAACGAGTCTTGACACTTGTTGACCTGCTGACCGTGTTGTGAGGATTAGCCCTCCGCCAATGTATAGTGGGTGTTGGCGTTGCTCCCTTCGATACATGTAAGACCATGTGCAATGTCGAGGAGAAGACAGGGAATGACGTCCCAACCCCACCTCCAGCACTTGAGGCATCCAGTCCTCAAGCGAGGAATCAAAGTACATCTACTAGACCTGTTATATTTGACTACCTGAGTGCTTTCGAGTTGCGCTACCTGTTACCGACGCTCACGAGAGTTTCTCTTGACCAACATCCACTCATCCCAAACATGCCAGTCTCTGATCTCTCAAATAAGGTCGTCCTCCTGACCGGAATTGGCTGCATAGTCGAAGGCCAATGGGGCAATGGCACAACCATAGCCGCACTCTTCGCTCGACAAGGCGCGAAAGTATATGGCTGTGACCTCAATTTAGAGTCCGCGAAGCAAGCTGCTCAGCAAATCAACGACGATGCGGAAGTCCAAGCGAAGCATGGCTCCGACAAGACTGCTGTTGAGGTGATACAACAACCCATCGTACGTATAGCAGATCGCCTGTGCGACACATGGGTGATGTTGAGGCTGACTGTTGGAATGCAGGACGTAACCAAATCCTCCGACTGCAAAGCCTTCGTCGACGCCTGCATATCCAAACACTCCCGCATCGACATCCTAATCAACAATGTCGGGCGCTCCGAACCCGGCGGCCCAGCCGAAATGTCTGAAGAAGTCTGGGACAGCCAGACAGACGTGAACCTCAAATCGGTCTACCTAATGTGCCATCTCGTCCTCCCCATCATGGAGGCCCAATCGACCGGCGGCGCAGTGCTCAATGTGAGCAGTATAGCCGGATTGAGATACATCGCCAAGCCTCAGGTAGCCTATGCGGCCACCAAAGCCGCCGTCATCCAGTTCACCAAAACGACTGCTGTCATCTATGCGCAGCGGACGGGTGGGAAGGTGAGGTTGAACTGCGTTATCCCGGGTTTGATCGCTACGCCGCTTGTGGATGTTTTGGCGAAGAAGTATGCGGGTGGCGATGTCGAGGCGTATAGGAAGGGGAGGGATGCGCAGGTGCCTACTGGGAAGATGGGGACGGCGTGGGATGTGGCGCATGCTGGTCTCTTTCTGTGCTCGGGTGAGGCGAGTTATGTTACGGGCCAGGAGATTGTTGTGGATGGTGGCATCGTAGATAGTACTGGCAGAGTGTAAGAGACCTCATTGCCATACCTTCCGCGGCTTGGTGCCTCTCTCCTGTCGGGTGGCTGGAGGCCGGGCGGTCATGAAGCACCCACCTCCAGCAGCTCGCTCAGAGTGCCAATCTCATACCCTCTTTTCTTCATCTCCGGAAGCACCTTCTTCAACATCGGCACAGTCCAACTCCGCCTATCATGGCAAATAATCACCGCTCCCGGCCTCAACATACTGAGCACATGCCAAGCATTAACCCTCCAGTACTTAATAAACGGATCATGCGGATAAATACTCCCCAAGACCGTCTGATACGCTAACCTCGCAGCTTGATCCAAGATCCTCTGGCTGAAGACCCCAGAGCCTGGGCGGAAGTAGAAGTTCGTTCGCGTAACGTTGGCTGTGTGGTAAGCGGTGTTGATGAAATCGTCGACTACCATCATCTGGCCCGCGAGTACGGGGCTGGAGAGGGAGATACTGGGTTCGTCGTGCATGGCGTGGTTGCCTAGTTCGTGGCCTTGGCGGACGATGTCTTCTAGGATGCTCTCGCGGCCGCCTACTTGGTTGCCGATGATGAAGAAGGTTGCGTGGGCGTTGTTGGCTTTTAGGATTTCCAAGATCTCGCGAGTGTAGGGAGAGGGAGCATCATCGATGGTCAAGGCGACGATTTTCCGGGAGGTGTTGATGTGGAAGAGGACTTCTGGGTGGCGGCGTTGGAAGTAGTTGATTACGAATTTGGGCGGCTTGTAGACGATATAGGCTGGCAATATGATCAAGACCACAACCAGTAGGGCAATTGTTTGGACTGCCATTCGTGTTCGACGCGCCTTTCTGCGAGTCCAGCGGCCAGGGAGGCGGAAGAAGGGGTTGATGAGCGGCATTAAAGGGCCATTGTTGTTCGCACTCTAGTCACTGCGCTTCAAGCAATCATTCCATAATGGGCCATTCCCGTGGGTTGCCATGATGTCCGACGATGCGATTGTGTTCTCGTAGTGAAGATGCATTGTTGGTGAGGAGAAAGGAGGCTGCCAGGCCGCTCGCTTAATCCTGCCTTGGCCGTCTGCATCCCACTTTCGTGCCTTCTTGCCCCACCAAACAATGCGTTTCGGGCAGGAGCTCTGCAGTCATCAACATTGCTTGATGCTCACATGTCCACACTCTTTCTTAGACCTACACTTGCTCTGCGGCAAACTCTCGCAAAAGCTGCAGCGAAGCCATTGAGAATCAACTCAAGCTCATACCGCTCCATAGCCAGCACCACCCCTCGATACTCCTCCAACAGTCCATCAGCAACACCCGCCTGGCCCTACATCTATCGCACTGAAGCCTCGCCCAACATGGCACCGAACCTCGACTCCTTCTTCTCCACCGTCGACTCCAACTCGGACCACTTCATCGACCGCTTGAAGAAGGCGGTCGCGATCCCGTCCATCTCGGCCGAAGACGAGCGCCGGCAAGATGTCGTCAAGATGGGAACGTTCCTCAAGTCACAGCTTGAAAGTCTAGGAGCGAAGATGGAAGCGCGACCACTCGGCCAACAGCCGGGGAAAGAGCACCTCGAGCTCCCGCCTGCCATAATTGGAAGGTACCCAGCCAAGAAGGATGAGAGTAAGCGGACGATACTTGTGTACGGGCACTATGATGTGCAGCCCGCGAATCTGAGCGATGGGTGGAACACGGAGCCGTTTGAGCTTACTGTTGATGAGAAGGGGAGGATGTACGGGAGAGGTAGCACGGACGACAAGGGCCCTGTGCTGGGGTGGGTGAACGTGATTGAGTCGCATCAGAAAGCTGGCGTAGAGTTCCCCGTCAACCTCCTCATGTGTTTCGAGGGTATGGAAGAATATGGCTCAGAAGGCCTAGACGACTTCATCGAGGCAGAGTGCAAACCGGGCAAGTTCTTTGAGGACACTGATGCGGTCTGTATCAGCGATAACTACTGGCTGGGCACCGAGAAGCCTTGCCTCACCTACGGTCTCCGCGGCTGCTCATACTACTCTATCGAGATCTCCGGTCCAGGCCAAGATCTCCACTCCGGCGTCTTCGGCGGCACAGCACAAGAACCGATGACAGACCTCATGCGCGTCATGTCCACCCTCGTGACGACCGACGGCAAGATCCAGATCCCAGGTATCGAGGAGCTGGTTGCACCGCTCTCAGACGAGGAGAAGAGCCTCTACGGCAACATAGCCTTCACCATGGACAACCTCTACGAATCCCTCGGCTCAGAGACCGGTATCTACCCTGACAAGGAGAGCACACTTATGGGACGGTGGCGATACCCATCTCTCTCCATTCACGGCGTCGAAGGCGCCTTCTCAGCACCAGGAGCCAAGACAGTCATACCAGCCAAAGTCATCGGTAAGTTTTCGATAAGAACTGTGCCCAACATGGAGCCAGAGCAAGTCGACAAGCTAGTCTACGACTACGTCAACAAACAGTTCGAGAAGTTGGGGAGTAAGAACTCGATGAAGTGTTTCCTCCAGCACAGCGGCAAATGGTGGGTCGCCAGCCCGAAACACTGGAACTTCACGGCAGCGGCCAAGGCGGTGGAGAAAGTGTGGAAGGTCCAGCCGGATCTTACCAGGGAAGGAGGCTCTATTCCAGTGACTTTGACGTTTGAGCAAGCGACGGGGAAGAATGTTCTGCTACTGCCGATGGGTAGTTCGACAGATGCTGCGCACTCGATCAATGAGAAGCTTGATCGGAGGAATTATATTGAGGGGATTAAGCTACTGGGAGCGTATCTGCATTATGTGGCTGAGGAGCCTATGAAGAGCTGATCGGGATCTACGTTGGTGCAATGTGAGCAGATAGCGACATCGACGGTACCGACGGCCGCATGGTCTGCTACAAGTAATGGATGCATGGATCTCCCAAATTGTAGTCAACGTTCTGAAGTAGTCATGACGGCAGTCAGTAGACTTTGTGAGTGCCGCTGATAGCTCGATAGCTCGATAGCTCGCGACCACGTCGACGATGTGGATGTCACGAAACGAACATGCATATTTCACCCCTGATACAGATCCATGGTTACATCGGGCCCGGTGGTACGGCATATCGCTCAGCCTTGCAGCGACATCGGCATCATTGAGCCCTCTGCCGACCTATACTGAAGCTTGTTGCGAGTATTGTCGTTCGGGGATGTCGACAAGTTAGCATGCTCCGTAGAGTTGCAGCCGACAATCTCGAGGACGCGTAGCAGACTGCTCTGGTCCTGCTGGCGCGTGCTGATCACAAACCTCATCTGTCGTGCCGCAAATTGTGCTTGAACGGTATGTGAAGAGCTTTCTTCCGCAGACTGGACTCGCATGTTCATGGATTTGTATATACAGTTGCAAAATGGCCGCAATCATGTTCTTGCTCCCTGTTATTTTCTCGCGAGAAATTCATGAGCGTAACATCGTGCGCCCGATGCCCAGTGCCCAATACAACACCATCACTATCTTGCGCCAACGTAATTGCTATCCTGGTCCTGCTCGTTTACAGAACTCTCAGTACCGCCACGAACATCAAGACTATTGTGGCGCAGGCACTCAAGGTTGCCGGTTTGACCACCCCAGCTCCATTTGTCGGACAGCGACCAATACAACGCTGAGTCGGCCCACCCTGGGCGCCCATGCCACTCATGGCGCCCTGCAGACATATGGAAGCCAAGTCCGCCGCCGACGCACTCGCAGAAGCCGCATTGTACGTGTCAGTAGTGACCGTAGGTATCCAGCCAAGGAGGCTGGTGACTGTCTCCACAACGCCGTGGGACTCTTGTACGCCTGTGGCGACGTCCGTGGGCCAGGTTTGGGTGGTAGTGATTGTTATCAACCTTGGCGTGACGCCGAGGAGACTGCCGTCGAATGGCGCGGATTTGCCGTAGGCCAGGTTCGCGAGGGGCGGGACGGTGGTGAAGAGCGGTGCCATGGTCGATAGCTCTGTGATGCTGCCTGTAAATGGTGGCGCGGTAAGTGTTACGCCCTTGAGTAGGGTGGCTAGCCATTGCTCAAACCTCGCCAGAGCGAGATAAGCCACCGGATTCTGGGAAGCGCAGAAGTTCTCAATGCGCAAAAGCTCTTCCGTGAGCAGCTGCAGACTGACGCCCGAATGGAAAGACAGTAGGCAGTCCGAGCAGTCCGTGAAGTTGAGCCAGAGCGTGCTGGTCGTCGTAAAGGGCGAGGTGGCGTTGGTCTCGCACATGCAGGCTTGAAAGTTTGCGTTTTGCGTGCCATTGTATGGGTCCGTCCACGGCCCGGTTTGATCGTAGCAGGACTCGACGTGCTGGAACACGGCACCGCAGCCGTACATGCCTCCCAGTATGTCCTCTTGCTGCGATAAGCCTTCACCGCCGGGCTGATCAAAGCAGTACTGGATCATCGACGGCTGGAGCGTCACCTCGGGAGGCACGTAGTAAGCCGTGTCCGAGGTAGTCGTGGCTGGGGTTTCGTTGTTTGGCGAACCAGAACCCGCGGTCGTTGAAGTGGTCGTCGCAGACTGCGAATTCGTCGTGGTAGACTGTGCACTCGTCGAGCTCGCGAAAGACGGTGTCCACATCGCCATTGTGGACACGACAGCAGTGGTGACCTGGGTCGTAATTTCCGTCAAACCCTGCATCGTCATTGTCGTATACGGCTGGTCGATCTCCGGATCACCGCAGTTAGTCGATCCGCTCGAGCAGCTTGTGATTGTGACTTCCTCGGTCGTGAAGATTGTGGAGGTTGACGGGCCGCTGGAAGATCTGCTTGGCGCATTGTTCTCAGTACATAGCTCAACTGTGCAGCCGCTGGGTACGAGATCAGGGAAGCCGGTGGAGTATGTGGTGCCATCAATGACTTGGAGATCCCTGATGATGGAGTGTGAGTGAGAGGACGTGCTGGGCTGTTGTGATGGAGGATGCGTGCAAATTGACGGGCATGCAGGGGCAGGTGTAGAATGAACCGACCGATATGTTTCTTTAGAGCCAGTGGGCTCAGTGTATGTAGTGGATGGGCAGATGGTGGTGACATCGTACAATGTGCACCCTTCGATGACAGTGTGTGAGGAGGAGGCATCCGGGCTGACGGGTACATACTTTTGGTCCAGTGTCGTGGTGATGTTCTCTGTCACCAAACTGATATCCGACACTGTGAAGATCTCCCTCGAGCCATCTCCTTCGATCGTACTCCAAGTCGGTGGCCCGAAACTGACACTATTCATCCCCGAGCCGTACGTCGCGAGCTCACCCGAGCTCGGCGTGGGAGCCAAGGCGGCTGCAACGGCGTTCTTAATGGTTGGGACGGTGGTAGTAGTCCTCGTGGTGATCGTCGAGGTTGTCGGGATCGTCGTAGTCAGGTGGGCAGTGCTCGACCAGGTGCTGCCACCCGGCGGGGCCCATGGTGGTGGACTTGGCCCAATATATCCTTCGCTGGCACTGGAATGCGCATCACTCCTCGATGATGGATATGGGTATACGTCAACCGTGGTGGTGATAAATGTGGTAATGGTCTCGCCGGTCCAAGTCGTGGTCGCCGCAAACGCTCCAAAAGGCAAGAGGACGAAGAGCCGAAGGATCATCCTTGGTGGTCTTCGTAAGAGAGTATTGGGGTTATTGATGCAAATAATCTTCGCAAATGAGCTGCCGAAGGTGGTGGCGCCGATGCTATCGATGCTGAGAAGTTGATGCTGTGTTGATGGAAAAGATTGCTGCTTGGTGACAGGTGACAGAAGGTCGAAGAGAAAGTCAAGGTGGCCGCTGGAAGATGATTGACGCGGTCCCGGTTCAGTGCAGTGAGGTAGCAGTCACTGAGCAAACATGGCAGTAGTCAAGGACGTGATCACCAGGTCGGCGCAACATACACGTGATACTGCGATAGTGAGCGGCATGGCCTTCACATCTCGCGCCAGACGACGGGGAAGCAGAATGTTAAAAGAAATTGTCACCTTGTTTGCAGACTGCGCAATCCGCGAGAGTGAAGAGCAATCGGGCACAAGCAGTGAACCGCAGAGTTCGCTATGACTTTTGTTCTTGCTTGCCCTCTTCCTCCGCCACCACGCCAAGCACCTCCTGCTCCGCCATCCAAGCCCTCACGCTCTCCATCACTCTGTCCAATGCTTCACCACCGTCCATGACACTGTCCAGGTTTCGCACATCGATGCCACTCCGATGATCACTCACACGCTGCTGACCCCAATTGTACGTGCGCACCTTATTCTCTCGCCCAACTCTGCCTGCTCCAGCACCACGCCGTAGCTTCGCGACCTCCTCTTCCCTCTCTTCGCGCCTCTGCTGCGCTATCCGGGACCGGAGAAGGCGCCAAGCCTTCTCACGATTCTGGAGCTGGGACCTGGAGTCTTGCATCGCAACGACCGTATTGGTCGGTAAGTGCGTGAGCCGAACAGCCGACTCCGTGCGGTTGACGTGCTGTCCTCCTGCGCCTCCGGCACGCATGACTTCAAGTTTGGTCTCCTTGGGGTCGACGTAGTAGTCGCTCTTCGGGTCGTTGAAGCTCTCTTCTCCCAGGTCACCTCCTCCCTCCGCGGCTATAGAAGGCAAGACTAGCACGCTGGCTGCTGAAGTGTGCGTGCGGCCTTTACTCTCTGTAGCAGGCACGCGCTGGACGCGATGCACGCCGGCTTCGCAGCGCAAGACGCCGTAAGCACCTGGGCTGTCGACCTCGAGTATGGCTTCCTGGACGTGCGTGCCTCCTGCTCCTGCAGTACCGGAGACTGCGCCATCGGATGTTTCGTACTTGAGTAGAGCCGTGCGGAGGCCACTACGAGCGCAGAACGCTTCGTACATGCGCAGCAGGTCTCCGGCAAAGAGACCTGCTTCATCTCCGCCTGCTCCAGGTCGTATCTCGATGAGGCATGGGAGATGCGCGAAAGGATGGACGGGTATCAGGCTGGATTTCAGGGCTGCGGAAGCCTGCTCTATCTGATGTTGTGTAGGCTCGACATCGTCTGCTGCCAGCTCTCGTAGCTCCTTGTCTGGAGACTGCAGAAGCGATTGCAACTCTTGTAATGCGCTCCGCGCTTTATCGTACTCCTTGACGGCGGACGATGTGGACTGCAGCTCCCCCAGTCGCCTTGCAGCTTTCGCATCATAGTCTGTGGCGATCTTCTGGGAGAGCGTTGCATGCTCGTTGGCTATCGATCGGGCTCGAGAGAGCAATGCTGGCGAGATACTATCCGTTACGGAAGCTACGCAAACACACCATCAGCGTTTCGTCTCATCTTCCTTGACAAGTTGCCACTCACTTGTGCTTTGGTATCGCGCGAATCGCCGCGCTGCCAATACAGACGGCTTCGCCAGTTGGCGCAAGCACCTGGAACATATCCATGGCACTGATGACATGGTCAGAAGAGCTCGATCAATGGTCACAAGTTTCTGGTAGGAGGCGCACATCGCCTCGTGCCGAGGCCGCCTGCCTTAGGCATCAGCGCTGTGCAAGACAAGGTCCTCCCCGCTCGGAGCCAAACGTCGGCGCAGCTCTCTGAGCATCCAATCAGTCAGAAGTAGAGAACTCTCTCTCTCTGACTACGTCGTACGCAATTCTGTACGCACTGCTCTACTTCATCCGCAGCACACGCAGTATGGCGACCGTGATCACACGTCCCATCACGCCTCATCACAGGATCATCGATAGCGATGAGCACCCTAGAATCAAAGAAGGCAAGGTTCAGCCTCGGGAGCACTGCATGATCTGTTTTGTATAGGCACCGGCAGCATACAGCGAGCTCTCAGCCTTGCGACTCAGCCTAAGCCGTTGCAGGTATATATTGGTAGGTCGCAACAAGTCTGAGAAGCTTCCCGACGTTCTCAGTCTACCATCCAGCTTCTTCCTCGCTGTTTTCAGCCTTCTCCCTCTCTTACCACACCGCTTGAGGATACTCCACTGGCCCACTGAAGAAACCTACTCATGATGTTCACACGGACATCTCTCAGCCTTACCGCCATCTCTGCTGTCCTCTTCCTCATACGTTCGTGTTTGGGATCTCCACAGTGCTACTTCCCAGACGGCGAGACGCTGGCATCGGACCTACCATGCAATTCCTCAGCCAGTGTATCACCCTGCTGCGGCACCAATGCACAGTGCCTGGACAATGGGCTATGCTTGAACAATGGCCTGATAGTCCGTGGTAGTTGTACGGACAAGAATTGGGGAGAAGGATGTACGCCGTACTGTCAGACGAGTAGGTCACTCCAATGACCTCAAGAACAGGCCAGGACGAGGCGGTCTGAGCCCTGTATTCCACATGACTGACCTTATGCACGACAGCCTACCCATTACAAGGTCTCGTCCTCCCGCCGTGCGACCCTTCGATTCCGACCTTCTCTTGCGAGCTCAATGTTTCCAGCTGTACAGGAAACGAAGCCTTCGTACTCACCGGCGGCACGAACATCATATTGAGGGATGCCGTGAACGCGGCAGGAGACCACAACGCCCTGAACATCACTCCCATGGCTACGCTCACCGTAGCTGGCGATGGCGCTTATGAAATCGCATCCGGCACGGCGACAGGTGCAATAACACAGACTGTCACTGTGTCAGCGCTGCCAAGCACAAATGACAGCAGTGCAAACAGTAGCAGGCGATACGACGCCAGCGACGTGACCGCCGCAGCGGCAGGAGCGGGCGTGCCGCTGTTAGTTCTCCTTGTGGCCGCGGTCGCAATCATCGTATTGCAGCATCGACGCCTTCGACGGGTCCCGGACCGGGTATCAAAAGGCCTGTTGCGCTCGCCAAGCGAGTATGCTCAGTCATCCGCAGCGTCTCCGGG
Source organism: Neocatenulostroma microsporum (assembly GCA_022814695.1). Taxonomy (NCBI): domain Eukaryota; kingdom Fungi; phylum Ascomycota; class Dothideomycetes; order Mycosphaerellales; family Teratosphaeriaceae; genus Neocatenulostroma; species Neocatenulostroma microsporum. The sequence goes on from JAKLLW010000116.1 coordinate 21,303, forward strand.
AACACACAACAGCGAGCACAGACAGCCTAATCCCATGCTTGTCCATCCAGAGGACGCCTTCCGCGAGTCTGGATCACGGTCAGTAGTAGACGCCAGCGCAGAAAGAGATCGGCAGGAACTAGACGGGTGGAGATGATGGAGGAGCGCGCGGACGGAGATAGAGAGAACTTGTGGCCATACGAAGTTGAGGTAACGGATGAATGAAGTGACGAAACGGAATCTGCAGCCATGCTATAATGAGAACATGTCGGCTTGCGATCCCTGAAGATACGCTGCACCGAGAACATGTCAACTTGCGACGTGGATATCCCAAACTCTAGCCTTCTTATCGTAGCGAACATGATCTATCTTGTAAGGTCTTTTCGTACACTTCGTTCCGGCCGTGAAGCGGTGTCTCATATCAAGCCCATCATTGTACCTCCCAAACACCAACAGCAATCATCCTTTGCTCAGCCCTACTTGCGCCCATCAACCAGTGCCTTTCATCTCGTTTCACATTCACCAATCAAACTCCTCAAGATGCAACTCCACACTCGGAAAATCAGCCCTCATACGCTCAGAAGCGGCCACCCTCGCATCCGTCAAAAGACCAGTCGGGCCGGACGCTGCGACAAGCACTTTCTTCGCGCTCGGCAGCCCAGCAATCGCCCGCCCGACGATCTCATCTACATTCGGGCGACCGTACTGGACAATGTTTGAGCTCCAGCTCGTAATGGAAGACTCCGTGTTGGTTCCGGACCATCTCATCGCAGCGTTCTTCTCTCGGTCCAGCAGATCTTCCCGAATAGCTCGGGGCGACGAGATGTCACGTTTCGACATCCTGTTGCTGGTGATGTATATTCGGAGGTTGACTGCTGGGTTCTCTAGCAGTTCGTTGAGTTCCAGGTCGAACCATGAGAGATACGCTGGAATCACGTTAGCATAAACAGCGACTTGAACCACAAGGCGTAAAGTCTCGTGACGTACCTCTACTCTTCACAGCCCAAACAAATTCCAGCTCGCTCTTGTGCTTCCTCAGCCGGATATTCCTGGCCCATTCAAGCGCCAAGGCAAACGTGAATGTAGCCCCGCTGGCACCAGCAACAAGCACGACCTTATCGAAAGTCCTCGCATCCGGCACCCGTCCATATGGCCCTTCAACAGCAGCTCTAAGCGTCTGGCCCTGCTTCGTTCTACACGCGGTCTCGTGTAGGGTTCTGGTGAAGCCATCATACGAGGCGATGACGAACTCCGCAGGGTCGTTTGATACAAGCGTAAAGGGATGCGTCTGCAGCGCCCGAACTCCTGGGATCCAGAGGAAGACATGCTTACCCGGTACACCGCCGGCTTTGATGGGACGGTGCAGAACGACCCTCGTAGCCCCCTCCGGTAACGGTGTGAGTGTACAGTAGTTTCCTACGCCGTAGTAAATCCAGCGGCTGAGGCGGAGGAAGCGGTCAATGACCCAGAATCCAGCTGCTAATCCTACAATGACCAGAGTATAGCGTGAGATATCTGGAGGTTGGTAGGTGTGGAAGCCGGCTTGACGATGTCAGTTGACGATGGGTCATGCAATCTATGTTGAACTTACCTGTCACTAAGATCACCACAACCATGGCGATGTGCGTGACGTAGAAGAGCTCGTACTGCCTTCTTCGAACGAAGCCGAGCGCGGAGAAGAAGATGACCACCATGGCCAGACCGGCAGCGGCACCAGCGTATTGGTGGGTCTCACGCATTACGAAGAGTGCATGCGCTTTGGCCAATCCAGTGGCGTAAATACTATCGTTTCGTCAGTAAGGTATCCTAGAGTACGTGTAGAGCAATCTGTAGACGTACATCGCATGCAGGACCACAAACAGAACGGTAGTGTATCCGCAGCACCTGTGCAGCACATTGAGGCTCTCGTAGGAATGTCCAGCTAGGGGTGACAATGGCGTGTTCTTGAGCCCCAAAAAGACGGCAAGGCACATATTGCAAAGGGCCATCCTGCTTTGATGTCAGCCGCATACTCAGATACTCTCTGTAATCACTGTGAGGTCATACGTACCATCCTAGCCGTTTGGCGAAGAGTGTTTGTAGTTCCCAGTTGACGTTCGTAAACGTTATAACGATATTGATGGCGAAGTATAGGAGAGCGACGGTGAGCTGTCCGGGTAGTACGAGTACATCTCCGAGTGCTAAACCACTGGCTACTCGTTTCATGGGCCGAAAAAAGATGCTTATGGCGTCGCCCACCGGGCTCGAGCGGGCTACGAGCTTGCTCAGGTACTTCTCCGTCGAGTGCGCGACAATGAAGATGCCAATCAGGCCACCTATGGCTATCCCGAAGTATTTTGCGGCGTTCTGGTCGGCGATTGTTGCTTCGGCGAACAGCTTGTACTCTGCCGCAGAGGCCATGGTGCAGATCGTGACTATCGTGAGAGCCCTATGACTGCTGTTCGAGTTTGGGGGTAATGAGAGGCAAGCAATTGTCCTCAACGCCGATCCGTAAGAAGTCTTCGGGTCCCAGAGGCACTTAAGTAGCCGCCACCAATCGCACCCTCCTATCACCGTCGATATTTGAACTGTTGTAGAGCTCCCTTCTCACTTCGTATATCCTCTCCCGTCCTCGGAGTAATTCCAATAGCCTCACCGGAATTGCCTGTATATCGAAAGTCGTCAAACCCAAACGCACAGAGGCGTGACATAATGAAGGTCAGATGAAGAGAAGTCAATTTTAAGAGAGGCATGGATGTCTGTGCTGGCAGTTGAATCAATGGCAGTGATACCGGATTGCAGCCTAACGCTACTGTGATGATGTTTGACACCGCCTGGAATAGACCCAGGGTGCCTGGCTGCTATCAGGCAGAATGCCGATTGGCTGCATTTACAGTTTTATGCACCTAGAACACGTGTAGGAATCCGGTGTTTGGCCCGCGCAGGAGAGCTGCATGAATACGCGTGGCCGGCTTTGCAGAGCGCATGGCTGACGTCTTGTTTCAGAGAACGGCACGGGCCCTGATATCTTGATTCGGTTAACACGGGTATCAAAGATATGCTGCCGGCATCTTCGAGCAGGGCTGGCAGCCGGATATCAACCGGCTCACGGCATGGCTTCGGGAGCAGCGCAGCTTCCATCCCGGATAGCCTGGACAACGTGTCTTGCGGTGAGTTGCTGTCCTTCAGCATGAAAATTCCTCGCGGTCTCATCGTGTCTCCAGTCGGAATCCGAGCTCGCGTCATGATACGTCGAAGCAGCTCCTCTCGACGTGCTTATCGGATAGGGAAATGCCCTGCCGCGCAAGGTCAAGGATTTCCTTCTTAAATCCTTTACCCGCTCCTTCGGGAGAGACAACACCGCTGAGGCACCAGTGAGCTTGAAACCGTGTTATGCCCGCGCGTTTTGTCGCCTCCTGGAGTGTATGATTCAAGGCATGGCCGTTGAGGCGCAGACGTGTCTCCGGAGGTTGGAGAGGAGTTGCATGAAGTGGGACGCGGGCATGGCGGGCTGGGAGGACCCGCTGCGCCAAGCCAGCCTCCTGCCTCTTTGGGCTGAAGCGATGTTCGGCCGACCCATCCTCACGGCTTCAGCCTTGCAGCCTGCATGCCTCCCGTCTTGAAAGCGAAGCTTTTGCATGCGGTGTGACCAACAAAGACTGATAATATCGCAGGCGTACGGCTGATCTGGAACTGATGTCTTGATAATACGTCAAGCGCCCCTCTTGTCGTGGCCGTGAGGTTTCGAGGCTTCGTCTGTTCCTCAGCCTGGCGCATGTGTTCAGAACTTATTCACCGATGCAGGGTACGGAGGGCATGAGGCGCAATTGGACCAGCTACGATGCGGTTACTACGGACCGACACTGAGCGGCCGGAGCCGGAGACCCACAACGATGAGAGCCAGCTTCCCGAGTATGCCGTCCTCTCGTACACCTGGATGGAAGACAGAGACGAGGTCTCATTCAGAGAGATAGTAGAAGAAGGAGACGTCAGGGATAAGCCAGGCTGGAGGAAGCTGCAGTACGCCATACAGCAGGCAAGCAGAGGTGGCCTTGACTACGTCTGGGTGGATACCTGCTGTATAGACAAGTCCAGCAGTGCTGAGCTTGCCGAGGCCATCAACTCGATGTTTCGATGGTATCAGAAGTCGAGCGTGTGCTACGTCTTCCTGGCTGATAAGCCTGACGTGGTCTCAGATGAACTTGAGCGAATGAAGTCCTGTAGATGGTTCACCAGAGGCTGGACTTTGCAGGAGATGCTTGCTCCTCAATCGTTAGTGTTCTTCGACGAGCATTGGAAAAGGCTTGGATCTCTACAAGAGTTGGCAGCTGCTGTAGCGGACATCACTGGTATTGACCTGCAGGTTCTAAAGGGCGTCCGCGGGCTTCACCAGTTCAGCGTCGTGCAACGCATGTCTTGTTGGGCGGTGCGACGGCAAACCACTAGGGTAGAAGATCGTGCGTATTCCTTGCTAGGGATCTTTGGCGTCAACATCCCCATCATATACGGCGAAGGACACAGTGCTTTTCTACGGCTTCAAGAAGAGATTCTCCGCACCTCCGCAGATCATACAATTTTCGTATGGGAAACCATATCGATGAGTGGCCGTCTCGTACTCGGGCGGCATGGGAAGTGCAGTATTCCTCTTACTTGTTCGCGCAGTCGCCAGACAATTTCACGATCACTGACGTCGTTCCGCTCAGAGATGCTTCGATGGGTCGATGTGACCTTACAAGCAGCGGAGTGAGCATGCAAGTCCCTTTGATTCGCTCCAAGGCAGAAGACTTGCTAGGGGCGGTCTATGAGGAGATCTCGGGGGTCTTGCACTGTCGCCTTGTAGGCGACGGCACCCGAGCAATTGCGATTCGCCTGCTGCCGAATACTTTTCAGGCGGACGATCTTACTGTGCTTGGCTATCCGAGAATCGAATTCGTCGACAGCTACGTTGCATCGAGCACTCCGACGTCGCGCTCTGTGCACATTTCGCGCCACCCTGAAGCTGAGTCACGAGGCCTCATCGCATCGGAGGATGCACGAACCCGGACTCTCATGATGCGTTGTATCAATGCTGCTCGTGGGGCGCCTGAGCTTAGCATAGTCGACGTCGCTCCCGCTGTGCCATTCCTGGCGACCAGTGCGAACTTCGTCTTGTCCACAGCCTTCCTGCAGGATACTACTGTTCAGATCCGCATTCGAGTGGGTCCTGATAAAATTTTAACGTATGCTATTGCACTTGTATTCAACGGCGACGGAATGGCACACGACGTGGCAATGAAGATTTCATCGACACCCGTGGGTAAGCTACCTTTGGACTTCAGCAACCCTCGCTGGTACCGCGACTACTACACGAACTCCGTATCCTGTAGATGGTGGCTTTCAGGCGGCATAAGGCTGGTTAGCAATTTCAGCGCTAGACGTATACTCGATGAAGAAGTGTACGTCGTTGAGCTTGAGGCGTTCAGCGCGTACAAAGCGGTGTTGAACAAGTTCCGGAGATCCTCACGCCGCATGGGCCGCGGCCACAAAAGCAAGTGAGAGCGCAGTGTCACAGGCCATTAGCGGACCTAGCAGCTTCTCAAGCCTCCAGACGTTCAACTCATGGTGTCGCAGTTCCCACATTCTGGACCCTCCCATCCCCGTGCAAACTCACCAACCGTCCCGTGACCATCACTCCAGCGACTCCCTTTTCTCAGCACCTCGAGCATGGGTATCTGGGTCATGGATTGGAGTCGCTGCGTTTGTACATCCTGCGCGCACATGTATGGTAGACGATAGCGGGTCATGGTTCGGAATATCAAAGACGGCAAAAGTGGCTCGGATTCAAGCTCGGATTGCGAAAGCCGAATCCGAGGGCACAGCGACGCCCAAGGCTGTAATGCCCGTCCACGGTTTGCCTTTCGTAAGCATTCGCAGGGCTGAAGTGTTCGGTTCCACGTCGTAAGCTGGATTGATTGGTCAAGCATGCATGCGATGCATCTTGTGATGACGGAGAAAGCATTGGGTAAATAAAGGTCGATTTCCAACCATGCAAGTTGCAACAACATCGTTCGCCTCTACTTAAGCCAGACGCAACTCCCCCAATATTGCACTCATTACCAGAACTACATCCCTTCACTCCTCTCCTGTATCTCCTTCCACGATGGCCGACATCAAAGAAAACAAAGCCGCCTGGCAGAAGGCCAAGTTCGACAAACAATTTGTTGTCGGACCTGGACCCGATCAGACCCAGCCAGCGGACGACGAGATCGTGATCAAGGTAGCATTTGTCGCTATCAATCCGTCCGAGTGGAAGGTATGCCAACACCCACCCAGCTTCCTGCTACTCTTCGCCGCTGTTCTGCAGCTGACGGTCGACCTCGCTGACGCCCGGACAAGTTCCAAGATTGGGCCTACATGCCCGTGACATACCCTCATGTCCTCGGCAGCGATGTTTCAGGGACAGTGGTTTTGACGGGAAGTAAAGTCACTAGGTTCAAGAAGGGTGATCGTGTGATAGGGTATGCTACTACACCTCCACCACCATCTACCGCACTCCGGTAGCTGACCATGCACTAGACATTGCCTCGGCCTCGCCTACGGCGGCGCAAAACATACCGCCTTCCAACATTTCACCAACCTTCGCGAGCGCGTCACTGCCAAGCTTCCGGATTCTGTTCCGCTGAGCCACGGCGTGGTGCTACCGCTTGCGCTCAACACGGCGGTAGTGGGCTTCGTGATGATGAAACTTCGGCTCCCGAGCCTTGAGCCAAAGCCCTCCGGCGAGACCATCCTCCTCTGGGGCGCAAGCTCCTCCGTCGGTAGCGTAGCGATCCAGTTGGCGAAGGCGGCTGGGTATGAGGTCGTTACTACGGCCAGTAAGCGCAACTTCCGGTACGCCAAAGAGCTGGGGGCGGAAGAGGTGTTCGATTATACTGAGGCGGATGTTGTCCAAAAGATCAAGCAGAGCTTGCAGGGCAAGAACTTGGTTGGCGCGTATGACTGCATTGGCGAGGAGAGCACGACCAAGGCTTGTGCGGAAGTCATGGCTGCTTTCGGTGGTGGGTTGCTGCCGGATGTTTTGTGGCCGCCGAAGGACCTGCCAGAAAATGTTGAGGCGAAGCTTGGTATGTATCGCCTCACTCATCCCCTCTCATACGCCTGGCCTCTGTTCGAATGATATTGCTGACTTGTGGACTTTGCAGTCATTGCGAGCGACCCTGGCACAGAGGACGATTACGTCTACGCTGGCGTCTGGACGGAGTACCTGTCTGCAGCGCTTGCTAGCGGCAAGCTGCTGTGCAAGCCAGAGCCGATGGTTCTTGAGGGCGGATTGGAGAAGTTGCAGGATGCTGTTGACTTGCACCGCAAGGGTGTCTCGGCTCAGAAGATTGTTGTGAAGATCGATCCCGCCGCCCCATAGTACATAGCTCCACTCGCGCTTTGCCAGTCTTTATACAGTCTTCGTCATCATCGTAGCACTAAAAGGATTATACCCACCCTCAACAGCCATCAACGGCCAACTCATTCTCTCGTGCCAGCCTCTCGGGAGCAGCTCATGTATCTTGCGTACCTGCCGCTCCGCAATCCCTTCAAGCCACGCCACCTTCTCATTCACAAACATGATGAGCGCGAGAAGGTGTGCCAGCATCACCAGCGCCCTTGGCGCCTTCGCCTTCACCAGATCCGCAAAGCGTGCCGGCAGACGTGAAGGCGCTGCGACGATCCGCTGGCAAAGCTCCAACGGTGTCTCGGAGTTTGTACGGCCGGAGTTGAAGGTATAAGCTATGTAAGCAAGTACCCGGCGGTAAGTCTCTTCGTCCTCAGGATTGATGGTCTCGTACTCGGAGGCAAAGGTGAGGGTTTGAGCGAAAGGCTTGCCTTGATCCTTCTGGTAGAGCTCTTCGTCTGCTGTGAGGTCTGTATTGCCGAAGTAGAGATGTGCAGAGGCTTCGGGGTCTAGCTGCGTCCATTTGTGGTGGATGGTTCGGGTTTCGCTGCCTAGTTGGAGCCATAGGAGGAGCCTAGGTGAGAGGCCTGAGAGGTTGGCTTCGGTGTTGTTCAGCGTGAAGAAGGCGTAGTGGGATAGGAGTACAGAGGCGATGTACACAGCCTCATTATTCGCCGCAGTGAGCGAGGCGAGATCTCTGCGGTAGCCCTCCATCGCGCGCTCAGAGTACATCCCAGAAAGTCTTTCCAAACGACGTCTGCGCTCCTCCCGCGGTTGGATCGTGGTGAACTCAGCTCCAACGTCTCCATATGGTCCATTATGTATCTCTGCGTAAGGGAGCAGCTGGTCGTCCAAGCCTTCGTTACGCCGCCCTTCAGGGTCCCAGTCATAAGGCTTCTGCCTTGAGACATGCAGGGTCGAAAGCGCAAACATAGCATCCAGAACATAACGGTGCTCGAGGGCTACGACAGGAGCGCCGTGCTGCCAGAAATACTTGATGGGGGAGAAGGAGACGCAGGTGTAGGCTGTCCATTCGTGCATGAGGCGGAGCTCTAGTGCTGGATCTGGAGCGAAGCTCTCACTGCTACTGGCTGCGAGTCCTATCCCTGCAGGTGTCGGTGGTGCCTCTTGAGCCTGCGCTATCGTTGGCGCTCGCTCCTGCGGCGTGGAGGACCCAGGTGGGCGTCGCGGCGGCGCCGGCGTCACATAATCGCATACCACGCCATGGCGGAGACAGGCACTGCAATCAGGTCGGCCTTCATTACACTGTCGGTCAGTATGTCAGCATACAGGCAGCCCAAGGAAGTAGCAGACCTCCAGGCCCCGCATGCTGACCTTGACCTTTCGTGCTTTACATCTTTGACAGCCTGTTCGAGCCTTTTTGTGGCCTGAACGAGGCATGTTGGGCCAATCACTGCACTCACACAAGTCATTGCAGTCAGCTGTCCGTTCATCGGGAGAATCGTTCCATGGACGAAGAAGCTGGGGGTTTCCGGCTACCAGGGAAGATGGTCTCGAATGCAGCCTAGCGGCAATATAAAGTGAATGTGAAAGAAGCCTTCCGTTAGCGCCCGGACTTACCGAGTCAATCAGAGCTAGCATCGACCTGGACAGCCAACCTTGAGCCAAACCTCGTCTTCTCTACTCTGTACATAGGAAGAACATTGCACATTGCAACACAACTCCAAACATGAGCGAAGCAACCGGCCAAGCGGCCACCACGCCACCCGCCAAACCAGTCTCCGTGCTGTTCGTTTGCTTGGGCAACATCTGCCGCAGTCCGATGGCCGAAGGAGCCTTCAGACACCTCACACAATTCGGCACACCCCAACAACACCCTCTCATCGCAGACATCGACTCCTGCGGGACTGGCGCATATCACGCAGGCGATTACTCCGACTCCCGCACCATGTCTGTGCTAGAAGACAACGGCATAGACTACAAACACAAAGCCCGCAAAGTAAAAGTACCGGAGGATTTTGAGCGCTTCGACTATTTGCTCGCCATGGATGAGGATAACCTGATCGACCTGAAGGATATGGTCAAGCGGGCGAAGAAGAATGGGAAACTGAGTGGGGAGGAGATGGGTAAGGTGCACTTGTACGGCAGCTTTGGCGGGAAGAGTAAAGATGAGGATATCATTGATCCGTACTATGGCGGCAGAGATGGGTTTCAAATCGCGTACGAACAGGTCACGAGATTTGGGAAGGGGTTGCTGAAGCATATCGAGATGGAGGCTGCGAGGGAGTTGGGGGGTGAGGTGCCTTGAGCTGGTGTATGGCGCACCTTGCACTCTGTCAACGTGAAAGAAGGGTACTTGGGACTTGGTGCCATGAATATCTACCGCTCAGAGGTACTGTCGTGTCTTCTAGAGCCTGGAAGGCTCTTGTTAGAGAGGTATTCTTCGGCGCTGCGTTTGCTACAACCGAAGTTCACAGTACGGCATCCTCAAGATCTGCGCATTGCTTCTAACGATCGGTCGCCGAACTCTTCAGCAATGCTATCAGCTTGCGACATGCCACAAAGTGGAACACCGGAAAGCGTGTATCTGGAAAGTCGCTTACGCTCCCACACACTGTCCACGACACACGGTCAACAAGAGCGGCACCAAACGACAGTGCAGACGGCCCTTCGCTTCTTCGCCACAGAGTACTAGAGGAACGATGGGCATACCTCAATACCGAACTCGGGCTGATCGAAGCCGTCGTGCGATCCTCAATGCCGGCCTTTTATTCCCGATGTACCGTCGTTCAGTCTCAGGCTCTATGGTGCATTCTGCTTGCAGTAGGTTGCCGGCGTCCTTGAAATCGTACAGAGTCCTGGCGCCTTCGATGACGACCCCTTGCGCATGGAACGACGGTACATCCGAAAAGGAAAGCCGCCGTTGAGGAACGCGACGACGGCATCGAGCTTTTGGGCTTTCAGAGTCACTAAACGACATAGATTAGGAGAGACTTCTTCTTTTCCTCATGTGATGAGCTGGAGATCAAGCTCGACTATACTGAGCACCTATTCCACTTGCCAGAATCGCTTGTCAGTCAACTCAAATGCCCCGGTCATCAGAGATGCGTGACGTCCCATGCACACACTCACGACCCTCACAGTCTACGAGGCAGGTCTTCAGGCGCAGATGTCAGTACAACGGCTCCGTTATGATGAGCGAAGGGACCGACGACTCCATCTGAGTAATCCGGGTTTGTTAGTTTTGGTGAGGTTTGATGAGACGGAGTGGAGTGGTGAGAAGAGTGTCGAGGAGCACGTGTAGAAGAGAGTAGATTGCTCAACGCAAAGAGAAACTTTAATCCCACTATAAGACGGACTGCTTTGTCCATGTCTGCTGTTCCATGGTCGTCAGTGTTTGTCCAGATCATCCAGGTTTTGGAACCAAGGTTCCTGAAGTATCTCTCTTGCCGATGCCCGATCTGCAGGCTCAACTCGGAGCATTTTGTCAACAAGACGTCCAATGGATTGCAGGTCTGCCTGCGTGAATTCTGCTTCTTTTTCTGCGTCGTCAAGATACACTTCTTCGAGCCATTGCTGCAGGTTGGGAGAGCTTCCGTCTTCGTCTGTGCCACACCGAGACTGATTAAACATAGTCTGCCACGTGGACTGCCATCGCTCAGGAAGTGCATCGCCAGTGGTATCCAGAATTTCCGGTACCAATGACGGCACCGTAACCATGATATTGTCGAAAGGGGGCTGGCCAGTCACCAGTTGAAAGAGCTGCGCCAAGTTAGCAGCGTTATTGCCGCACATTACTCTCACGTACCATGCATCCCATGCTTCAAATGTCTGCTCGACGGTCCAAATTATCTTGAAATATAGCTTCAGGAGGCCGGACCACGAGCGGCGTGTGGAGCGTGGTCGGAGGGTCTGCCTCGAAGAAAGCTTCACCCATGTCGATGACCTTGAAGGCTGTCGTCTCAAGTCGCAGTATGCCCAGCGAAGATGCGGGCGACACAAGATACTCTGGCATGGAAATTTCAAGAGGGTCGCCGCTTTTTCTTCTCACAAGTGCGATGTCAGGTGGTCCGAGGAAACGACTGCATTCCCGCTCCGAGCAATTTTGCAGCTGCGGCATCGTGCAAGCCAAGTTGCCAGTGTGTAGGTCTTGAAAGCGTCAGAGCATCTATTCGTGGTGCTGAGGGCTAGGAACATACCTCCGTGCACCATGCCCTGCGAATGCAAGCAGTCCAGACCAAGAAGAACCTGTTTTGCTGCGGTCTTCGCGAGGGCAGCTGGTAAGCGACCATCTGGTGATGTTCTTTCCACAAAGTCGGTCACGCTCGGGCCAAGGAGCTCCAAAGCTAGGCAGTCATGCACGCCGTTCGGTCCAGTGACTTTGAAATGATCATGGAGCGAGCGTATCTGAGCTGCGCCAGGGTGGTCTGGCTTGCTTTTGGCCAAAGCGATCATGGCTGTTACCTCCCGAGAGGTGGCTCCATGCTCCGCCGTTGAGATTTTGAGAGCGACATTTCTTTGTTGACTGTGCAGGAATCCAGTGTCGTGCAGCAGGCTTAATGGGGTGACTTGTACCTCTCGTCTCTGGCAGCCCAGATGGTGGAATATCCGCCCCAGCCTAGCTTTTGGAAAATCCTGTAACGTTCGTTGTGAAGGCGATCGCCTATCCTGACGGGATGTTAGCCTCCCGGACGATACCGATGCAAAGGCTCGGCATTTATGTCGCAATCGTATCCGCGATCCCACTGTCTGGCTGGAGGTTCACCGGATGAGCTTTTCGTGCTCGCTGTCCTGCCACTCATGTTGCGGATGGAACAGCGTTGAATGACCGATGGACGCAGAGCCCGATAATACAGGGCACGCATTGCAAGTTTCATTCATGAATGGAGCTTGTTAATCGTCCAAGTCTTGTATGAGGCAGCCGAGGAGGCGAAGAATGCCCGGTACTCCTGTGTCTACCCAAGGCAAACAGCCGTCCGTGGGTGTCGCAGGTTCGCAGAAATAGGAGGTAGCGTTCATGATCTCAAGCCACCGCCAGTCGCCACTCGTTCGCCGTCGAGGATCTTCAAGCAAGGCAGGCCTCCTTTGCGCACAGGTTTGCCAAAGATCACGAAGCTCATCGTAAGATGTACCAGTCCAGTCGGCTCCCGATGCAGTGTGAAGAAGACCATGAAATCGAAGACATCGATGTCGGCGGTGAAGGGGCAGAGGCAATTGAACTTCACTTGCTTAACCCCGCTTAACCCGCAGACGTCATTGCCATTGTCCATTGCCATTGCCATCGGACGCCTGTCTCCTCGCGACGCATTCTGCTGCTTTAATCTAAACTGCAGCACAACGTTCGTGCAAAAGACCCAATGGCTGATGAGATCGTTTTGTTCGATCTGCCCTCCAAGGGCAAGTGTCGCTGCTGGTCGCTGAACCCGTGGAAGGGTATCTTTCCTCTGCCATCGCCGTACAAGTCACTGCTAATAGAGCAACAGCGCGCCTCGCCCTCAACTACAAGGGGCTGCCCTACCGCACGCAATGGACAGAATACCCAGACATCGAGCCCACCTTCCAACGCCACGGTATCCCACCCAACACACCCGAAGATGCTGGCTCAGCCGATTACACCATTCCCGCTGCAAAGATGTCAGACGGCACGTACATCATGAACTCTCTCAAGATCGCAAAGGCCTTGGAAAAGCTACAGCCGGAGCCGAGCTTGCACCTTGACAATGGCTATATCGAGAAGATACAGCCTTTAGTGGGCAAGGTCTGGACAGCAATGAAGAACGTAGTCATACCGAGGGTTCCAGCCAAAGTACTGAACCCTTCGAGCGCCGAGTACTTCAAGCGCACAAGGGAGGCGGTCTTTGGTATGCCGCTTGAGGAGCTTCCGAAGTCTGAGAACGGCGGTGAGAATGCGTGGAAAGCTGCTCAACCGGCTTTCGACGAGATTGCAGCGCTACTGCATGAGCATGAGGATGGGCCGTATATCATGGGCACCCAGCCAAGCTTTGCGGACTTTGTTCTTGCTGGGCTGTGGAGGATGTTCAAGACGATAGATGAGGGCGATGTATTCGGGAGGTGTTTAAAGATGGATGGTGCGATTGAGAAACAGTATGAGGCATGTAGCAAATGGCTGGAGAGAGATGACCATTGAAGTAGAGTTCGGCCAGAAAAAGAACGGCATCTATGTATATCTGAAGAAGCTCCGCTTCTGTGCCTCGGACCATGTTGTGCGCCTTTCACAATGCAACGGTGGCCGCTGGCGACAAGCTATATACCGCTATACACGTCGCCAGGCCACTGACGAAAGAGGTGGCGCGGCAATGCAGTTTTTCGAGGAATTTGATCCGACTCTGTCGTCAACGAAGCCGCTCCAGTCGTTGCAGAGACGTCGTCGAGTTTCGGTATTGCGACTCCATTCGCAGCGTTCTTCTCCTTGCTCGGATGCGGCGGCTCCTCTTGGTACACATCATACCGGTAAGCGCTGCCTGTATGATCCGCCCTTAGTCCAGCCTGACCCTTTCCGTATACCTTCTCTCTCGCCGTCAGGCCCTCATCGACGGCCTCGTGATATAGCTTGCGGCGCCGAAGGTTTGGAACGAGCAGCTCTACGACATCCTCGAAAGTCCCAGGTGTCGTCACGTAAGCGACGTTGAAGCCGTCAACATCCGCCTCTTCGATCCAGCGCTCCATTTCATCGGCGACTGTCTGTGGGCTTCCGACGCTTAAAGGACCCAACCCTCCTATGCTCGCTTTCTCGGCCACAATGCGAGGTGTCCATCTCGGTATCTCTTTGCTTGTGGTGGTAAAGGCCGACATAATCGAAGTTATTTTGTTCGCCTCCTTGGAGTCATCGGCAGTGAGGTCCTGGTCGAGGGGGATCTTGGAGATGTCGATACCGGTCCACCCAGAAAACAAGACCAACCCGCCAACAGTGGAGGCCGTCTCCAAGAGCTCCTGGTACTTCTCCTCCGCTTCTTGGTCTGTGCGGCCAAGTATCGGAGTGAAAGTCGCAAAGAATTTCACAGAGCGTGGATCTCGACCTTGCTTGGCCGCCAATCCACGGATTTTGTCCACCTTCGGCCGCAAAACGGCAGGGCTATGAGATGAGACGAACACCGCTTCGGCGTGCTTTGAGGCGAAGTCGCTGCCAGCATCACTCGCACCCGCTTGGAAGAGGAACGGTGTACGCTGCGGCGAAGGGTCGACAATGTGCCTGCTCTCGAGGTCATAATACTTGCCATGGTGTTTGATAGTACGTATCAGATCTGGATCGAAGTACGCATCGCGATCGGCATCAGCGATGATGGCCTGGTCGCTCCAGGAGCCTTCCCAGAGCTTGTAGAGAACTCGCATGTACTCGTCGGCCTGCGCATACCGCTCGTCGTGCTCGATTGGCGAGTCTATTCCAACCGCCTTGAAGGCCGCTTTCTTCCACGATGTCACGATGTTCCAGCCGATGCGCCCTTCTGTCATGTGGTCGAGTGTAGAGAATCGCTTCGCCAGCAGAAAAGGAGGCTCAAAAAACGTGCTGGCCGTGATGCCGAAGCAGAGATTCTTCGTCACGGCTGCCATGGCAGATATTGGGATTGTCGGGTCGGTCATGGGCCATTGCACAGCACGGCGGATGCAGTTGTCGAGCGAGGACTCATACGTATCGTAACCACCATATGTGTCTGCGAGAAAGAGCGCATTGATGCCGCCTTTCTCTAGGAGCTTCGCCAGGTTGATCCAATAAGGGAGGCGGCGCTTCGTGGTACTTTGATCGTCCGCCTGTTTCCACTGGCCGGGGGAGAGATGGCCGATTGCTACTGATATCAATCATATGTCCTCACTGACGATACACTATTGGCACTTACTGGACATGTCGAATGCATTGAGAAGAATGTGCTTTTTGGCACCCGGCACCGTCTCGCTTCCATTTCTGTCACCGTTGGTATTCGACATGTTCGACAGCAATGTCGAGAAGCGTAATGCCCTGAAGCTTTGAGGAGTATCTGACATATTACAGTTCTCGATATGTTGCCCTACATTCGTCAGTCTGAGTTTGCCAGAGGATCGACGCTGCAGCATATAGGGCTGGGCGCTGAGCTCGAGCACGCTATCCCAGCTGCATATTGCTCCAGAGTTCCAACAAGCTCAGTTCAGTACCATCACCACTCCGAGCGCCTTCCAATCTTGCGACACCATGCAGGCAAGCTACGGCTTTGCGACGGAGATACAGCTAAGCTACATAGGGCTGATCGCAATGGCGTGCTTGCATATCTATGTGCCGAAGATGGCTCGCATTGTTGAGGCGCTCCACTGGCGCACCCCAAAACCACATCACTTCCTGAATGCGCACTCTTCTGACTCGTAGAGCAGAGTTTGCCGCGTGGGTGCAACGTGGGTAGGCAGAGGCGAGTAGGTCTAACGAGAGCTCCACTCAGTCCCACCATAGGCTATGATGAATATGTCGGCAACAACTTCTGCGGTTCCGCAATTCCTTCAAGATCATCTTCTGGTCATACCCATCCCTCATGATCAGTACAGGAGGTGATCCATTTTACCACGTCCCTCAAGTTTTATCGCAAGCATGGCAGACGCTATCTGGAGCGAGAACCCTTCTCAGGAGCCAGTGATCACAGACAAGGCTCCCTCGTCATCAGCGGAACCAGAACGAAGCATCGATGATGCCGGCAGTAGAGAGGCGTTCTTGGCCACGTTCTCTTCCCAGGAGGACAAGGCCATCATGCTTTCCTTTTGCTCATCGGGATCCTCTACATGAACAAGAATATCGACTACACGAACGCCGCGAATGTGAAGGTCGTTCAAGTCGGCCAGCCTCGCAACATCCTCACCGAGCTATCGATGACCGCCGGTGAGTACAACTGGGTTCAGTCGATCTATTTCGTGCGTCGCCCCCAGGTCCGTTCGTAGTGATCGGTCATCGAGCTCACCGTCCGCCTTAGATCAGCTACATCGTCTTTGAAGTACCGAGCAACCTATTGCTGAAGAAGATGACGCCGCGCCTTTGGCAATCTCGCATCATTCTGACTTGGGGTATCGTGCTGGCATGCCACGCCGCTATTCAGAACAAACAGTCACACTATGCTCTGCGATTCCTACTCGGGATGATGGAGGCTGGACTATTTCCTGGACTCGCAGCACGGCTGTGTAGTTGGTATCGTAGCGACGAGATGGGAAAGCCTATCATGTGGATGTTCGGCTTCCAAAACTGCGCAGGTGTTGTCAGCTCACTAGCCTCCTATGGCATCTCGTATGTGAACGGAATGTGTGGGTTGAGTGCTGGTACGTCCTCCAATTGGTTGCTGTCTCCAATTCTTGTTGTGGCTGACGACTTTTAGGGTATATCTGCTTGAAGGCCTTTACACTACCCTGCTGGCTGTTGCTGTATACATCATCCTACCCGACTATCCCAAGTCGCCGCGCTCCTCGAAATGGCTCAGCCCAAGTGAGCAAGAGTATCTCGAAGTCCGCTTATCCGAGAACGCTCCGCTTACGAACGAAGGAGCTTCCACCAAAGCAGAGATTGTGACATCGCTCAAAGATCCCCGGATGTACGCTTTCATGATCAACCAGCTCATGGTCAACTTCGCCGGCTACGGGCTACAGTGGTATCTGCCGACCATCGCAACAAATTTGGGGTTTGTTGGCCTGCCCCGGAACCAGCTGCTGAACATTCCACCGGCCGCGGCTGGCTATCATCTTGGCTGGGAAGTTTATGAAGAGGGCATATCTTACCCGGCCTGCGTTCACACAGCCAACTATGGCTGGCATGACCATATGCTTCATCTTGTTCTTCACGATCACCAGCAAGGCTGCTATCTATGTAGTATGCGTGCTCGGCACGATGTTCTACGCCGTCTACTTCATCCCGTTCTGGTCCTGTGAGCGAGTTCATCTCCGTATACGATCCCGGCTGACAGATGCAGGGCGCTCGTCGACATTGCATGGCATGACCGGGACGGCTTTCACCCTTGCCTTCCAGTCTTGCATCGGCCAAGTCGGTGGTGTCATTGGACCACAGCTGTTTCAGAGCAAGTTCGCTCACAACGGGTACAAAGTCCCGTTCGCTGTTTGTGCCGCTGCGACTATCATGGGATGGGCAGCCAATCTGTGGACCTGGTGGCTGGCCCGAAACGTTGAATGGGACGTCAGGCGCATCCGTAGGCTGCGGATCGAGGCGGCGAATAAGGGTACCGTGTATGGCGAAGATGATGTCAAAGTCCACCAGGAGCGGCGTTTCTATGGCGCACTCCGTAAGAGGTCAAAAGGCGAGGTGGTGTAAGCATCAAAGCCGACGGTATGTACGATGCGACGCAGCTATGACCGAGCGATCTTGGGCGGGTGTGACTGATGGAGTCAGAGGGCACCACCGTCTCGCCCCTTCGAAACGTGAAGGAGAGGTCCCCACAGAGGAACCAGAGGATTGCGCATGATGGACTCGAGCCCTGCTGCTTCCAGCTGATTGCGTGCGGTCCTTGTGTCAAGGTCGGCCAGATAGCTGTCTCCGCGAGACTGTAACAGCATAGACCATCGTCGCAATGCCGATGCTCAACACTTCGCTAGTGATACCCTGTACCAGACCAAAATGCGTTGTGATCCAGGCTCGTTCCCCATCCTCATCAGAGCAGTTGATCGTGCATGTAGGATACTCGAGTACTTGCCGGCTCAGCCAAAAGGTGGAGCTGAACACTATTTCAGCGCCGAGACAGCCGACGGTCAAGGCGATAAGCGTAGAGGGGTGGGATACAAAGAATGCCAATATGCTTGTTCGGCGAGTGGCCTATATCGTATTAGTCAGAAGTAGGGAAAGAAGAGAGGCAGTGAGCACGCTTCGCGAACCTGTGACGGTCCGGCATATTGGTGCTCTCGGAGACCGTCTTGTGTGACGACAGCTCGAGCAGTGAGCGCACTTGGTGAGTCTTGCTAGGCTCCAGCCTTACGGTGCTTTCGGTGAGCATCTTGTATGAGATTGGTTTGGACAGGAAGCAGCACTCCGTAGTGTGTTGCCTGCCCAGAAGACTCAAAAGACCTTGCAAGTCAAGACAGCAACACCGTGAACCGGTCCTGAGTCATGAACGGGCAGTGGCATGTCGGCAGAAACTCACAGACTCAGCCCGCACCGGATGCGCAGCCACAATAGGAAATCCAAAATGTTGCCCCTTGGAGGACATGTGCGCTTGGAGGATCACAGCATTTCTCTTCGGGCGGGAGAAGTAACCGCGTACAGGCTGAGTGAAGCCGTACAAAGCACCTAGACCGCTACTCATAACGCATCGAAGAGCGCAGTCTCCACACCTGCTGCGTCCCATCATGTCACATGACAAGCCACATGGCAGCAATCCCGAGAGGTACAGATGCTGCTGGCGTTTTCCAGCCGGTCACGCCGTGTCATGGCATGGCATCTGCAGTAGGCGAGACTCCAGGCCCAGCCGCAGTCTGTCGCTTCCCGGAACGCCATGCAAACAATACGCAAGGTCAGTTTCTTTGAGGCGTGGTCCAATCCGCAACGCCGAATGCGGTCTCTGGACTTCAGTGATGCGTTCGACGGAGATGACGCCTTTAGTAACTGAGCGTTTCGTTATAGTAGGGTATGATGGTCGCTCAGTAGTCGCGGTTCGCAAGTAGAGCGGACATTCACATCGACTCCAGCAGGCTGCTCATCCACCACCTCCTGTGCGGACGCTCTCACAGACATCTCTCAAATGCCGTCCAGCAACCCCGAAGTCTTCTAACGTGACGTACACCGGTGCACTCATTCGAGCCCACCAAGCGCCTGCGTACAGGAAAATATTGACGGATGTGTCGCGCTCGAGAATCATGGTCTTCATGATCGATGCTCCAACATCCTTAGCAGCCATTTGGTCTCGATCGGCAAGCGGCAAGCGAACATTAGTAAAAGCACAATTGCCCAAAGTCCCCTCTTCATTTTCCAGGACTTCCGTCCCCAAGATCTCTGCCATGGCTCTCCCGCCTCTGCGCGCAAGATCAAGCGAGTAAGATATAATCGCATCTTCGCCCCTCGGGCCTTGCCACGTCAACCGGCTCCGCCAGTGAAGCGCAGCTGGTACACATAGATATGGCGAGTCGTCCAGGGTGCCAACACTAGAGAAGTTGGCGACGAAACTGCTCTCAAAGCTGAAGCTCGTTGGTAGGGTCGAGCGTAGAATGTGCTGATTCCGGTAGGGAGTGTGTAGGACGCCACACCCGCGAGGCGTGTAGAGCCATTTATGACAGTTGGTGATGAAGAAGTCCGGGTCGAGATCTTCGAGATCTAGAGGTATCTGGCCGATGCCGTGAGCTCCGTCAATACAGGACAGTACCCCGTGTGTTCTGCAGAGCTTGGTGAGTCTCTCGAACGGCATGCGCACCCCGGGGAGCGCATTGATGGTATCGAACAACACGAGCCTTGGCCTTAAACCTTCAGCTTTGACGGACGTAATAGTCGATTCCAGCGCATCGCAGAGAAAGTCATCGGAGACAGGCAAAGTGTAATTGATCTTCGTAAACTTGAGCGGAGTCGTTTGAGCCAGATACCGGAGGGTATTGGCAAAGGCCTCGTAGATCGTGGCAAAAGCAATGATCACGTCTCCTTCACTGTACGCTATGTTCCGCAAGACAGTCTCGACTCCATTCGTCGCATTCGGCACGAAAACGCAGGTATCGACCGGCGCATGCAGGTACTCCTCCACTGCACGTCGACTCTCGTATAAGAGGTGCGTGCGATACTCGTACCGCACGAAGGCATCTGGCCGAGCTTCTGCGCGTTCCTGGAAATCGCGGAACGTCTCCCGGACGGGAAGAGGGTAGGTCCCATACGAGCCTAGCGGACGATGTTAGTCTGAAGCCCGGGCTGCCCGGCTGCTGTGAGTGAGTTGCTTGCATACTAGCATACCGTGGTTCAAGTTTCTGTAGCCAGGTTGGAGCGCAAAGTAGGTCGCGGCCTCCCCGCCGCATTCGATGGCCTTCATCTCGGACATCACGTGGAACTTGGGTATGAGACGTCAAACACTATGAGTTCGTTGTGCTGGACCGTATTCGAGCAAGTGGTCGAATTGACTCTGGAGCCTCCAAAGTTCTTGAGGAAAGGAATTGTTTCGTCGATGGGCCTGCCAATTTTCCTCAGCAACAGTCTCAAACATGCTCAATGCCGTGCCTTTTTCGCTTAGAGTGACTGCGTTATCAGTAAGCGGAGGCTATTGTAGGAAGATTGTTCGCGGCGCAGCCGGCGCTGCAAGTCGGTGGATTTCACGCCGATTCGCTGGAAATGCTGCACTGCCACGAGGCAGTAGACGATCCAATAGTGGCATAAGAAGTCCTCAGGAACATGACCATGGGCCTAGAGTAGAAAGGATTCATATTGTTGTACACTGACCTTCCCGGCCTCCCGCAGCCTTATGGCACACATATCGTACAACCCAAGATGCCCATCCATACATGCAGATGCAATGCTCGCTTAGAACGCTCCAAGTCAACCAGTCCCACCCCCTACTCACCAACCCATGCACCACCCTAGAAGCCCAAGTCACCACTCTGCGTAGTACTCAGCCCCTTCGGCTTCCTCAACATCGCCTCCATCAACACCCCCGCCGCCACCCCAACATTCAGACTATCCACCCCCACATCAGGCGTCTCTCTATCCTTATACCCTTGCTCAATACTTACCAAATAATCAGCCTGCCTAACCAAATTCGCCCTCAAACCCTCTCCTTCCGCCCCAAGCATTAGAATCACCGGCCCCTTAACCAGCGGACTCGCTGACGCGACGGCAGTAGTCGTCGTCTGCCGTCTCACATCGCTCGCCGGACTAATTCCAGGAACAGGCGGAGCGACAGCTGCGTATATCTTCCACCCCGCTTTCGCCGACTCCGTCACAAACGCGGAGGGTTTTGGAAGTGCAAGCAGACGGACAGCCTCACAAGCCCCCGAACTAGCTTTCGCCAAAACAGCAGAGGAGAGACCAGCGCAAGTCCCCGTCGCGACTGCTACGGCGTCTACGCCATAGAAATGCGCGGAGCGGAGGATATTTCCCAAGTTGGCGGGGTCCAAGATGCCATCAAGCATGATGATAAAGGGATGGCGCCAGGTTTGGGTCGAGGAAGGGATAGCGGAGGGCGCGCCGTTTACTGCGACGTCTTCTGCTGATTGGCGGTCGAGGTTCAGAGGGATTATGGAGGTCCTTGTGTCAGGTTTGGCTAGAGCGAGGACGGGCGGAGAGGGGAGTTTGGAGGCTTCGAGGACGACGCCGTTGTGGGGTCTACTGTCTGACATTTTGTCTAGAAGGCGCAGCTCGGCGTTGTGGGTGATGCGGAGGCCGGCTTTTTCGGCCAAGGAGAGGATGGCGGACTGGTTTCGTTCCCGAGCGGCGAGGCGGGGGTGTAGGTAGAGGTGGTAGAGTTTGCGGCGCTTCGCACGAAGGGCGGCGAGCACCACATTGGAGCCGTAGAGGAATTCCGAAGCGGCTGTTGTGTACGGGACGGAGACTGGGAAATGCTCGTCCTCGTCTGCGCTTGCGTTGGCCTCTTGTCGCGGGTTGAAGGAGGTGAGGTTGTTGCGTACTTCGGTCGATGGCAACGGCTGCTTAGCACCCAACAACGTATCCTCTGCACCCAACCCCGAACTCCTCACACCCACTCGCGGCTCAACCGCTTCTTGTTTCTTCAACACCAACTCAAAAGTCCCATCCCCTCTCCTCTTGACAACCGTACTCCTCCCATCCGGCACCGTCTCACAACTCTTAACATAACCTCCAGGCACCTCTTGCAAAGTCAAGTTTATCGCGTTCTTGATCTTAACCCGCCAATCCGCAGACTCATTAGCTCTGCTGTTGATCTCACGCAACAGCTTATTCAACTCGTGGAAGCTAGCCGCCCACTCACGGGACCGTTGAGCCTCCGCATCCGAGGCCTCCATCAGCCGCATGCGAATGAGGACATTGCGTACTCGGCGGATGTCGCCTATTACGCGCTCTACCTCCGCTTTAGGCAGCTGAGCTGCATCCACGCTCTTGATTGCTTGCAGAGAGGGACTTTCGCTCTCCACCGCGGCGGTTAAGGAGGGAGTACCGGCTGCATCCAGTACCTCCTCCTTCCCTCCCACCTCCTCCATCTTCGCAGCCCCAACCCCAGCCCCCTCAAAAACGAGCCTGAAATCACTCTTCTCATCCTTCCCAAAGACCACAAGTCTCTTCCCCCCTTTCCCATCCTTCAAACTCTCCCTCCTGATCCGGAACCCATCGCCTTTCGCCAGGATCCCGCCTAGCGGCGTCGCTTGCTGCTGTTTGTAGACGTCTGCCGATGTGGTGAGGATTTTGTGCTTTTCTATGATGTTGTGGAGTTCCTGGATTAACTCTTCTCGATCGTGGGGGACTGATTCTTTGGAAGGGGCTCCGCGGAGAACCCAGAGGATGTCGCGCATGCGTCTTCCATCGGAGAGGAACTCTTCGCTAACTTTGGAGTTGCTGGGCTTTGCTTCAGACGCTTCGGCAGCGCCTTCAGAACGGGCTTCTCCGGAGCTTTGTTGTCGCTCTCCGTCCCGATCAAACCAAACTTCGAACTCCGGTCCCTCCTCGCGATTAACGAACTTAATCAACCTCCCTTCCCTCTCAGTATCCCCACGACTGCGGACGAAATAGTCAGGCTGAAAGGCTTCCTTGAACCGGTCTTCTAGCCGTTTGCGCCATTGACTGAGCGGTAGCGTAAAAGCCTCGAGCCCGACCAGGGCCTCGTGAACGAGGCGGACGGTTGAGCGACGGTTACTGGTACTCATGTCCGACGATGCATCACGGAGACCGTCGACTAGATCGCGGATACGCTTGACTTCTTGCTGAAGAGCTTGTTGTTGCTCCGCGGTGAGTTCTTCTGCTGGGATGTTTTGGAGACCCTTGCCTTCATCGCTTGGGTCCTTCGAGTAGCGTTCATACACATCTTGCTCGTCCCCGTTGTTCTTTGTAGTGCGTCTGTCCGCATGTCTAGACATAGCATTCCTCAAATTCTGCCCTTTAAAAGCCAATTCAATCACATGGTCGTATTTCTCTACTACCGCCGTCCTCTCAACTCTCTCGTGCCCCTGATTCTCTCGGAGGGCTTCGCCGAGGTAGAGGCCTTTCGGCTCCATCCATCTTCTCAGATAGAAGATTACCTCCCTCTTTACGCTGCCGCGTTCGCCCCAGTCTTTGCCTTTGAGCCCCTCATTGAGCTCGGCTATCTTGCCTTGGGCTTCTTTGATGAGGACATCTGGTCTCTGGCCGCGTGGGATAGACTCCGCAGACTGAATGGCTTTGACCAGGTCTGACATGCGTCGTACGATACCGAAGTTGTGCTCGATCTCTACCGGCGAGGCATCGTCCTGCGCGTGGATAGCAACTGGTGAAGACTGTCGCTCCCCGGGTATCCTGTTTGATCTGCGGATGAAGCTCGAGCCCGATACTTGGGCAGGTCGTGAATACCGGTCTGTGGCATTGCGAGTGGGAGCTATCTGTCGTCCAGGTCTTGGTATGAAGCGGTCCGATGGTTGTCTTTGAGATCCGAAGCTGTGTCTTTTGCTTATGTCTCTTCCACCACCGGAACTATCTCTTCTGCCGGCAAAAGCACCTCTTCCCTCTCCATAGCTGTCTCTCCTGCCATCAGCTCTATCTCTTCCACCGCCATAAGTGCCATTCTCCCCCGACGCCTCCCGAGTATTCTTCAACCCCCTCTTAACAGCCTGAAGCGTCGACACAGACCGACATTGCGTCGCATACTGTATCCTCGGCCTCAACAGACTGTACAAATCCAGATACACGGTCCGCCTCAAAGATGTCGAAATAGTCATCGCAGTGAATACATCTCCGTTCCCTCGAAACCGCACGTTACTGCATG
This sequence comes from Neocatenulostroma microsporum, assembly GCA_022814695.1. Classification (NCBI taxonomy): domain Eukaryota; kingdom Fungi; phylum Ascomycota; class Dothideomycetes; order Mycosphaerellales; family Teratosphaeriaceae; genus Neocatenulostroma; species Neocatenulostroma microsporum. The sequence continues at coordinate 45,507 of JAKLLW010000116.1, forward strand.
GCTGGTTTTCCAGAACGCGGCAGCAATTTAGAGTTTCGAGTAGACCGAAGTTTAGGGTTAAACCCTTTGCGCCCGCAGACGCGACCGTGTTGTGCCCTTCACGACTTCCACTTTCACCTTTTGAGTCGAAGCTCTCGCACACAACAATCGGCACATCTGGTGGGCAACACCGCATCGCCTTCCTGTATATTTATATATTGTGATACGGCGACAATGTCCTTCCACTTCCAACCATCTCATGTGCTGAGTGCCTCCGACTCCGAGGACGAGATCGATCTTTCAGCATGGAAGTCTGGCGCGAGTGCTGCTCCTCGCGCGCAACAAGCTCCAGCACCCGTCGCGTCGATGGTTCAACAGACGGTTGAGGATCCTGGGTCTGAGGACGAGCTCGCGACGTCAGCTCTCACAGCTTTCCAATCAAGGCAGAAGAGGAAGAGGACGACACCTTCCGAGCCCTCGCCAGCGATTGGGGGAGGAGGCTTCACATCGATTAATCGGTCGAGTGGTAGACGCTCGACTAGCAGGCTTCCACCTCAGTCTGATGGAGCGGGGCATGAGGATGAGGATATTGAGATGCCTGAGTTTGACGCGAATATCATCGAGGATGAACCAGAGCAAGAGGACGATGAGCCGAAGCAGACCAAGCTTGCCCCGATCCTGCCAGTCACGGAGCTGGACGGTGAGGAGATCGTGGACATGACTGCTGGAGATGACGTGGTTCGACGCGTGCTCGAGGACATTGACAATGAAGATGGCTCGGTCACTTACAAGGTTGAACTTGGGGATTACTCTGTTGAAGTGGTAAGTTTCAGCATTTTGCTGCCTATCTTCCTTCCTCCTCATGCTCTTCTTGCGCAATGGTATATTGGGCGTGGTCGCTGGAGCCCAGTGGCGTCGAGAAGATATTCAAGATTGCTCTCGGCGCTCTGTGGGACGCAGCAGCACGGTTTGGCTGTGTTCTTCCGCCAGTTGGCGCCTTCACTGCCCAGCCAAAGCTGTGTGACAGACGCTTCACATCCGGAGTTCACAAGAGCACCATGTGACTCGCGCTATTCCCAATACGGCAATGCCGGCAACATAAAGATCGTCTTCTGCGACGACCTTCCACCTTCCATCAATGACCATCTGCAACATTGTGCGATCGTCGATAACACAACCACATACCACATCGACTGCACGCCGCTTGACTGACATCAACCAATAGATCCCATTCGACAAGCTGCTTCAGCTCGACAACGGCCAGGAGGCTCTAGACGACTTCACGACGAACGGTCCACCATCACCACCAGCGCCGAAATCACGAGGCAAGCAAGCCAAGATGTCGTCCACACGTCCGACGCGCAGGTCCGCGCAACAGTCTGGCTTCGTCAGCACCGTCGACGCAATTCCAGGCTCCGACGAAGAGCCTTCGGAAGACGAGATCGCTGTCGAGACCAGGCCCGGTCGTAAGCGCAAGCCGGTGCATACTCAATACACTGACGAAGAAGAGCCAGAAGACGACGACGAGGAGGGCGACGAAGAAGACTCCGAAGACGACGGCAGGAAGCGTCGTCGAGGTACTCGCAGCGGCTTGCGCAAACCCACCGCAGCTGCAGGTCGGTCCCTACGCACCAGACGTTCCGCGAGTGCTATGGAGGTCGACGATGATGAAGACGAATTATCTTCTGAGAGTGCCTTCCTCCAATCAGACTTGCCAGGCGTCAGACCACGGAGAAGCAAAGGGCGCCCGAGCAGGCAGATGCAAGTTGACTTCGAAGACGACGATGGCATGTCCTTTCAGAAGAGGAAGCGTCAGCGCACAGGCGAAAGGCAATCCGGTCGCTCCACGAGGCATGTCGGCGGAATGCAGGAGGCTGATATTAACGATATCTACCGCTCTGACTCCGACGCGGCCGCTCGTGCACCCGTCAAAGTCAAGGTCACCGGAGCGAAAGAGGCTTTCAAACCGTTACCACGCAACAACGAATTTCGCATGCGCCACAACCAAGAGTGCGAGGTCTGCGGCCAAGGTCCCAATTTCGCCAATCTCATCTACTGCCAAGGCTGCACGCTCGCCTACCACAAGTCCTGTCTTGGCCACCGTACTGGTCGTGAGCACCTGGTCACCAAGATCGGCGAAGGCGACTTCGTCCTGCAGTGCCGTCGTTGCGTGGCCGCTCCCAAGGCGAAGGACAAGGCCGCGCCAGATCAGGGCAAATGCGCTGATTGCCACCAGCATGGTTACTCTTGCCAGCCATTCCGTCCTCGCAAAACACCTGGCCAAGAGCAAAAGGAGCGCGACCTCAATGACGGCGAAGATCCGCCTTACGATGTCGATGAGAAAAGGGTCAACCAGCCAGACAACGTTCTCTTCCGCTGCGTCACCTGCTGGCGCGGCTTCCACTTCGAGCACCTCCCCTCTCGCTCCGACATGATGGACATCGAAACCGACGTCGACGTCGAGCAACGCTTCCGCGAGTACAGCCGTGACTGGAAGTGCAAAGAGTGTCTCACCGCTCCTGCCAAAGTCTCCGGTATCATCGCTTGGAAGCCTGTGGATGGAGACGACTCTGAACAACCCTTTGAGGAGATCGACGAGGACGAGAAAGCTTACTTGGTCCGCTGGGACGGTATGTCTTACTTTCAAGCTAAGTGGATGCCTGGTGCGTGGGTGTGGGGCACGACTACGCATATGATGCGGAAAGCTTTCGCGAAGAGAGAGGAGGCTCAACACCCTAAGATGCGCACTGAAGACGCCATTCCCGAGGACTTTCTACGCGCGGATATCGTGCTGGACATCAAGTTCACTTCCATCGTTGACATTCATACGGAGGAGGTGGATAAAGCCCGGATCCGCGAAATCGACAAGGCGCTCATCAAGTACAAAGGTCTGGGGTATGAAGATGCGGTCTGGGAGGCTCCTCCTTCGCCTGAAGACGGTGAGCGGTGGACTGACTTCGTGACTGCGTACAATGACTGGGTGCTTGGCCGCTACGTCCGCCAACCTACCGCCGGGAAGTTGAAGAAGACGCTTGAAAAGGTCCGCAAGGAGGACTTCTCGAAGTTGGAGAAGAAGGCTCAGCCAGAGAATCTGCAGGGAGGGGAGTTGATGAAGTATCAGATTGAGGGGTTGAATTGGCTTTATTATAAGTGGTTCACGCAGAAGAATGCTATTTTGGCCGACGAGATGGGGTTGGGCAAGACGATACAGATCATCGGCTTCCTGGCGACCTTGGTGCAGGATCATAACTGCTTTCCCTTCCTGGTCGTGGTCCCGAACTCGACTTGCCCGAATTGGAGGAGAGAGATCAAGCGCTGGGCTCCTACGCTGCGCGTGGTTGCATACTACGGCAGCAAAGAGAGCAGGGATCTGGCATACCGCTACGAGCTCTTTCCCGAAGGCTCCAGGGACCTCCGCTGCCATGTGGTGGTCACCAGCTACGACGCAGCAGCCGACGAGAACTGCCGGAAATTCTACCGCTCGGTACCATGGCAAGGTCTGATTGTGGATGAAGGGCAGAGGTTGAAGAACGACAAGAACCTCCTCTACGCCGCCCTCGGTGCCCTCAAATCGCCTCTCCGGGTCTTGCTGACTGGTACACCACTCCAGAACAACGCCCGCGAACTCTTCAACCTCCTGCACTTCCTGGACGAAAGCTACAATGCCGAAGAACTGGAGCAGCGCTTCCAGGATCTGGACCAAGACAAGATCACCGAACTCCACGATATGATCCGGCCGTTCTTCTTGAGGAGAACGAAAGCGCAGGTCCTGACTTTCTTGCCGCCCATGGCGCAAATCATCATCCCGGTCTCTATGACTATCGTGCAGAGGAAGTTGTACCGCACCATCCTAGCCAAGAACCCAGATCTCATGAAAGCCATCTTCTCCTCCGATAAAGGCAGGCTAGACAAGGGAGAACGGGCGAGCTTGAGCAATATCCTGATGCAGTTGAGGAAATGTCTGTGTCATCCTTTCGTCTACAACAAGAGTATCGAGGAGCGCAACGTATCGAACTCGGCTTCGCACAGGAATCTGGTCGATGCTTCTTCCAAGCTCAAGCTTCTGGAGTTACTGCTACCCAAATTGCAAGCGAGGGGGCACCGCGTGCTTATTTTCAGCCAATTTCTCGATCAGTTGGATATTGTGGAGGATTTTATGGATGGGATGTCTATGCCTTACCAACGCCTCGACGGGTCTATTGGGGCGCTGCAGAAGCAGAAGCGCATCGACGAATTCAATGCCCCGGACTCGCCGCTCTTCGCCTTCCTCCTTTCGACCCGCGCAGGTGGTGTAGGCATCAACTTGGCCTCCGCCGATACGGTCATTATCCTCGACCCGGATTTCAATCCGCATCAGGATATCCAAGCCCTCTCCCGCGCTCACCGTATCGGGCAGAGGAAGAAGGTGTTGTGTTTCCAGCTCGTCACCCGCGCCTCAGCGGAAGAGCGCATAATGCAAATGGGCCGCAAGAAACTCGCGCTCGACCACGTGTTGATCCAAGAAATGGACGCCGAAGACGGGGATGAAAACGACCTCGTCTCCGTTCTACGCCATGGCGCGGGTGAGATTTTTCAGGACTCAGGGGATCAGGATGTCGTTTATGATGATACGAGCGTGGAGAGATTGCTGGATAGGAGTCATATGGAAGAAACTTCTGCAGGCGGCGAAGATAAGAGTGCGGAGACGCAGTTTTCTTTTGCGAGGGTGTGGGCGAATAATGCGGGGGCGCTGCAGGATGAGATGATGATGGAGGGTGGGGTGATGGAGAAGGAGGTTCTTGCGCCGGATCCGGGGGTTTGGGCTAATATCCTGAAGGTATGTCATCGCATGAAGAGTGTTGTGCGGAGGTGGTAGCTGACTTTTGTGTACAGGAACGGGAGAGACTTGCTGCTGAAGACGCTGCTGCGAAGGCTGAGGCTTTCGGACGCGGTCGCCGTGCGAGAGGGCAGGTCGACTACAATGACAAGAACGGGCTTGGCGGCGAAGAAGGCGCTGACCCGTCTCCGCTTAAGATCCGGACGGTCAAGAATGGGGATGAGAGTGATACTGATTTTCAGGCTGATGATGATGGTAAGTCTGAGCCTCTGCGCAAGTACGAAGTCAAAGGGACAAGTTGCTGACTCACCGGATGCGATAGACGAAGACGACCAATACGGAGGTGAGGACGAGAACATGGCTAATGATGACCTTGAGACGGTCGAAGGTGCTAAACGTGATGCAGGACGCTCCAAGAAGAACGGTAAGACACTCTCTCCTAAAGTTCAGACCCCGAAGAAGAGCAACAACTCCTCCCCTCCTACGCCTAAGTCGAGGCAAACCACAGCGGAAAAGGCTCGTTCAACATTGAGACCTGATGGGACTCCCAAGAGGAAGCGGCGGACTAGAGAGGAGCTGGCGATTGCCAATGCCGGGAAGACTGCCAAGGTGTTTGGGCGCCAGATGAAGACGCCTGATGGTGCGGCCAACGGCAAAGTCCTCTTCAAGCTGGGCGCCGACGCCACGCCAAAGGCTTCTACTTCCAAAGTGAAGAAGACTGATGGCGCGGTGGGCAAGTCGACTGGCTTCAAGTTGGCTGTCACGCCTCGCAAGTCGGCTACTCCGCGTGATCCAAAGTCTAGCCTCGCGTCTTCTGCTTCCACCGTGAAGAAGTCCGGATCCAAGGCAGCGGAGAGTCCGTTCGAGAGGGGCAGGGCACTGGCTATGAAGAGAGGCAGTGAAGCTTCTGCTTCGCCTGCGCCCAAGCTCAAAACAAAGCCGGGAGCGGAGGGATCCAACACTCCTTCTGTTCAGAAGACGACTTCTTACGTTGATCTCACGGAGCTCAACGACACACCTGCTCCCGAACCCCAATCCGGGACAACCACACCAGACTCTTAGACTAGACTAGAATGCTTACAATCTCCCCTTTCTTTCACAGACTACCCGACTTTTCGGCGCGCAACAGTCCCTCAACCTCGTACACTCAATCACGGTCTACCCACGCCTCCGGATGGGCAGAATCAGAACGGCGGTACGGTCAATTACGCTACACCGTACTCTACGCCGGCTGCTACGCCCATCCAGAACGGTATCACTTGTCTTGCGTGTCGCACTTTTCACGTGGTGGGCAGCTGTCCGCTCAAGATGGCTGGAGTGGAGCATTGCAATCTTTGCGGGATCGCGCATTTTGGGCATGCGAGGGTTTGCCCGCATATTCAGAGTGAGACGCAGGTACGTCCCTCCCTCCATCCCTTTCCTAAGCCCATGGATCTGGAGCTGATACCTTGGGGTGTGACAGGTCCGTGCGATGCTTGAGGCATTAAGGCACTCGAACGAGCCGGAACACCTTGTGAACGAAGCGAAGCGGTATTTACGGGGCTTGAAGGGGAACTTGGTGCAGTTGAAGAAGCAGAAGGAGGCAAAGGAGCATGCTATGAGGGAGGCGGAGGCTGCGGCTGCGTTTCAGGCGGCTAGGGCTCCGGTGAGCAGGGGTGGGTGGGGTATAGGTGCTTACTGATGAGCTGAGGGGTGCCTCTTCCTCCATGCTTCTGTACAGTTGCTAGATACCCCCGAGGCACACGGTAGCTCATGACACAGCGAGCTTGAACTTACACAGATCCTTCTCGACAATCTCATCCTTCTTCGCTTCTAACTCGCCTACGTCCCAATCAGCACCCATAAATCTTCCACTCAACCACTCTCTTTTCTCTTTCGTCAGCCACACGCAGAAAGCACCGCACAGCTCCGCACTATCAGTAAGATACGGCAAAAAGCCTTCAGCGCCCTTACTCTCCATCGCCATCTCCGTCTTCACTCCCCCAGGATGCACGGCATATGCCACCAGCCCGTCGTCGTGGTACTGCTCGTGCACGAGCTCAAGGAGTCGCATTTGGGCGGCTTTGCTGACAACGTATTGCGTGTTTGCGATCGGGCCGCGGACGATCATTGAGCCCATTGAGTTTACTCCGATGATGGCTTTGGCGCCTTGGGGCGTGGAAAGGAGCAGGGGGATGAAGTATTTGGCGCAGAGGAAGGTTCCTATGTAGTTGACATCGGTGGCCAATTGGAATTGAGCAGGGTCTGCGTCGGTGATTTTGGTTACTACGTCGCCGGAGAATCCTGAGTTGATTACTAGGACGTCGAGGCGGCCGGACTTGGTTCTGGTATCTTCGGCGAGGTCTTTAACGGAGCTTGCGGAGGTGATGTCGCAGGGTACGATCTCGATTTCGACGTTTGGATTGATGTTCTTGCATTCCGCTGCGGTCTCTTCAAGGCCAGAGACTCTGCGTGAGGCCAGGATCAGGCCACTGGCGCCCGCTTTGGCATAGCTGTAGGCTACGCCTGCGCCGATCCCTCTTGATGCTCCGACGATGCAGACGACGAAAGGTGTCGGTAGTTTGACTGTTGTTGCGTCGATGGCGGGATATGGTTCGTTGTGGGAGTCTGGCATGAAGCGGCGAACGGCGTCGACGCCCCAGTCAGCTGTCTTCTGTGGGATTACCATTGTTGAGGTTGGTTGGCAGACACGAATTGAGAAAGAAACGAGATGCGATGTCCGTTCGTCTTCTTATATTTACCTTTATGTCCGCGCCAGCTCATGCATGGTGCAGCGGCCGCTATCTCCGTATTACAACAAGTGAGTCACTTTGAGCGAAAGCGAGGTTCTCCAAACCGCGCTCAATGCAGCCGAGAATTCTTTGCTTCAGTCTAGCAGGTGCAGGATTCTCTATGCAGATGCATTTGTGATGGCGCTCTCAAGAGTAAACGAGGCTGAAGAGAACACACCGGCACCGAGGACAAGGGGCAGGGACGATACATCATTGTACCAAACACATTACAGAGTATGTACTACACCTCGTTGCTCGCTGCACCGGTCACGGTGAATGTAGCACAATGCAGTGCCTCAGGATCGATGTTCAATGTCAGGAAGTGTTGTTGGAATGCGCAGTCCTTTAGCCTTGGCGCAGCGCATTCCTTGCTACGCACAACACTCAAAGGTAGGCCAATTCCACCACGTCTTGAAGCCCTCTCCATCAGATAGCTCATCATGTCAACAACAACTGGACCATCTCTTTCTGGCCCATCAATGGCCGATCTAAACTGCTCCAGCGACTCAACCTCCATCACCGTCTACAGCTGTACATACACCGACCTCGACGACCTACCAGGCTCAGCCATGTCAGCCACTCTCAACGGGCAGCCCGCTCTCCCCCATGGCCTCACGAGCGCAGACAAGTGGTGCATCTTTCTTGGCACGTGTCTCGGCCTGATGGTTCTCGTCATGCTACTGGAGAGCCATCGTAAACGAGCTGGATCGGCGAAAAAACGGGCATGCCCAGATGAGGTGCAGTTGGAGCAACAAACGACGGACCTCACGCCAAAGGCGACGTTTGCCGAGTATGCTGTTGGCGGACCATACGAGTCGGGAAGCAGCAGTCCTAGCTCAGTGGACAAAGCATACCTGAAGCCTGAATACGTTCAGCCGATATATGGGACAGTCATGGACTTCTCAGAAAGATCGCAGGTCCCCTTCCATCAGCCTTTCGGTTGGGAGAAAAGCAGACAGTAGCCCGAGTAGACGGCAGGTCTACATCTTGCTTGCTCTGCTCGACACCGCCTTCCCATCGCCAGCAAGGAAGTCGCACAGCCATCTTTCCGCCTCCTTGCGCATCGTCGCCGAGAATTCATGCCGACCCTCAGGATCGACGATGTCCTCTATCTCGATTCCGAAGCCGTCGCACCATCCGTCTTTCGAGTCGACGGCAGTCTTCAACCAGGTCAAGAAAGGCTCGCCAGCGGCATATGGTACCAGACGATCTTTGCCACCGCTGAGACATAGGATCTTCTTGCCTTTGAGGTGCTCGCCGATGGCCTTGCGCAGTTCGGGTTGTTGAGCTGAAGATGGAGGAGAGATCTCATCGTTCAGACCAAAGCCATCGTCCACTCCATGAGCACGGAGCAGAATGCCAGCTGGGTCTCGCTCCTTCGCTGCTTTGACAAGAGACGGCGGGAAGTCTTCAGAGCCAACAAAGTCTCGACCTGGCGGATCGGTACCAATGCAGGTAGCTAGTTTACTTCGGACAGCGCGGTCGGTCATAAGACGTACGTAGTCTGGACAACCAATGATGACGATGCCAGCTCTCACGCTCAGTTCGTTCATTAGAAGTTGCCAAAGCGCATGGCCACCCAGACTCACACCTGCGCAGATGTGCTCGCCCAAGGTGAAGGGTAGGTACGCGGGTAGGTGGGACATCAAGTCCGAAACATCGGAAGCAGTGCCAGCATACAGATTAAACATGTCTGGCCCATGGGTTGGATTGCCCTGTTTCCAGCTCACGCTTGACCGGTTGTCTATCATTCGGCTTCCGTGATTTCTTTGATCGATACAGATAGCAATCAAAGACCTCTGCCCAGGCTTGCGTTTGGCATTCCATGCGCCTAGAAATCCAGCAGCGGTGTAACCCATGCTATCTTGTGTATCTCCTCGTCCATGCAGAAGCCAGAGGCAAGTGACCTCTTTGACATCCATGGGAAGCTCTTGGAGGCCGTAGATCGTGACGAGCAGGCCAGCAATGTTCTTCCGTTCGTATGAGACTGGCTTTACGCCTGCGAAAGCACCGTGTGTACCTGGTAAGGGCGATTCGAATGGTGATAGTGAAGAGTGGAGCTGTAGAGCATGAGCCCAGGTGAAGGTGCTACCGCCGGCCATTGCGGCGTCAGAGCGTGATATCAGGCGTTACCGTGTTGGCCTCGTAGTAGCTCTAGATCCTATAAAAGCGATTAATAAGGTATCGATGGACGTTCGCAAGCGATGAAGGATGTGGTAGAGTAGAAACATACAAGCCATTATTCAGATGGGCTGTTCTTGGGCCGAGGCAAACTAACTTCACCTTCACCTTCCTCCCCCACCCCCCCTCCCGGCAATCAACACCAATGCTGATATCACCTTTATCAAAGCCGTCGTGCGGGTAGTCTCATTAGCACCAATTGCGGCAAACCGTGCAGAATTGGCGGATCAGCTGCAGTGATGCGTTGTCAGGCAAGAAGGAAAACCCTCTGCACTGTCCGCCGTCATTCCTCTACCTCCGGAGGTATCACTCTCGAGGCTTGCTTCCATGTGGGAACGGAGGCTTGCTCTTCGCATGTCTCGCAGCCAGGAACACTTGTTTGAAGAGGGTGGCAACGTCAAAGCACGACTAGCTGATGAGCCAAGTCACCGGATTCTGGAGCCGTAGATTGCTATGTCAAGCGCCCATATGTAACGGACTGTGTGGCAAAGCCGGCATTCGCGACGCCAGTCACCGAGGGCCCATGACAGGAGACTTTGCCGCCTCCGTACACAGCCTCTTGAGCCACGAACGGAGCCTCGAGAGTGCTGGACTTGTTTGGAGAACTTCTCGAAGTCTTCCGAGGATTTCCTGCCATTCTTGTGCCTGCGAGACATCCGCCAGCCGGTACAACGGCTCCACTGCGGTCTGGGATTGAAGAAAAGGGAGGCAAGCTCTGTTGTCACCAAGCCTCGCAGCCAGAAGCGAACAAGCATACCGAACGATGGCCCGACAGCTATGCGATACGTGCCTTGCTATCTTCCAAGGCCCAAAGAAATTGCGAGAAATGCTCCCACATCATGCTGGTATTCCACAGCTGGAGCTATCGTCCGCCATCGGGTGCTACATTTGCA
>JAKLLW010000117.1:0-55981 GCA_022814695.1 Neocatenulostroma microsporum
ATTGCAGTCCGGCAACGACCTGCTACACGCCTTCGCCGTGGTCCCGTCTTGCATACTTCGTCGGAGGTCAGTCTGCCTATGCTGACAGCCCTTGACCTATCACTGACCATCTGCCAGGCTTCAATGCCCTCACCGATGCCTTCCTCACACTCGCCCCTATAGACATGATTCATGGCCTACGCATTCCCCTCCGGGTACAATGCGCAGCCACAGCATTGCTAAGCCTAAGTGCCTGGTAAGTCACTCGTGATAACTGACTGCACAAGGCTCTAATAAGAATATATAGCGCAATGGCCGCGGCTATCTGGCGAACGATCGAGCTCAAGGTGCTATTTCAGGGCAATTGGGACTTCACTCGTACGTACTCTTAATTTCGGCCATTGCGGTGTTCGTAAGCTTACTCGACAATGCAGATGACATCGTCCCCTACTTCTCGGCCGCGTCACTGGAGAACAACATAATCATCATTACCGCCTGCGTACCAACGCTCGGCCCGCTTTTCAAGCCGAAGGGCCCCAGTACGAGAGAGTCCAGCAGACAGGAGTCATCGGACAGTGCGGAGCTACGGTACAACCTGAGCCAGGCGTTAGGCATGAGGGTGCCGACGCTCGGGAACTCTGTGACTATCACTGCTGGGAGGAACGCCATGAGTAGGCGCGGGAGTGAGGAAGGGATACTGCAGTTGTCCGCGATGCCGGGCATCCAGGCTTCTCGGAAGACAGACGTTAAGGTCGAGTTCGCCGATGGTACTTGCGAGGTCACGGATGGACTGGCTCGAACCGAAAGTAGGACTCTGTTCAAGCTCTGAATGGCTATGGTTGCATCCCCACGACGGTGTCTTGATCTGTGGATAATCTCATCTCTGCGCTGCCTTTCTCATGTGCGTTAAGTCAAGTCAAGCTCTTCGTCTGCCGTAGCTCTTGATGAGCATGAGGGACGTATCGACATCAGTAGAACAGCACTATGCTGCTGATGCCCTTTTGGGACTAGCTTGACGAAACGCTGTTTCCAGTCCATCGATAGCCTTCCTCGTATGGTTTCATCACCCATACCAACCGCGTTCGCCTTCGCCATCGTCAATAATGGGAGACCTGAAATTCCGCAAGCACACCCTTGAAGGTGGTCTTGTGACATACACCTCTTAGGACGTAGGTGGAGAAGTCTGTTTCGTTGAGTGGGTCTACATGTTGCGGAGTTCAAACCTCACCAGCGAGGCTTGAGACTCGAATGCTGCACTACGGTACAAGATGACAACCCGGGATCTAGCTCTCAACATTAACACGCTTGCTAGCTTCCTCGCACATGAGCAGATCGCCGACCTGCAAACCTGCGACCCGGCGGACTGCATCGTCATCTGCGCATCTTCCGTCCTCACGCAAGCCGAACGAGTCTTCTCCGCCCTGGAATCCAACCCGTCGTTGGCCAAGTATCTGATACTGGTTGGTGGGATCGGTCATTCGACAAAATTCATACACCATGCGGTCGCCAATCACCCAAAATATAGCAGCTTAAAGGGTGAAGTGGAAGGGCTGGCGGAAGCAAGGGTGCTGGAAGTGATACTACAGAAGCACTACGACGTGCAGAAAATTACAAGCTATGGGTGCAAGATCTTGGCTGAGGACAAGTCGACCAATTGTGGTGCCAACGCTTCCGAGACACGGAAGGTGTTGGACAAAGCTGGTGTGAAGAGCCCAGGAAGATGCATCATCGTACAAGATCCGACGATGTCGCTACGAACGTTGGCGAGCTTCGAAAAGGCGTATGAGGGTGCAAAGCCAATACCAAGCTTTCGTACATGTCCCATCTTTGTTCCAAAGATGCAGGTGGTTGGGAATGAGCTCGAGTTCGATGTGCCAGGCCTGCTGGCCTCTGGCTTGTGGAATAAGGATCGTTTCTACGAGTTGCTTTTGGGGGAGATACCTAGACTACGAGATGATGAGAGTGGCTACGGGCCGTGTGGGAAAGGCTTCATCGCACACGTGGATATGCCTGACGATGTGGAGTCTGCATGGGTCAAGCTCCGTGAGGTGCTGAAAGTCTCCAGGTAGTCGTTGGCGAAGACTGCCGGTCTCTGGAGCCTTCGACTCAAGGTTCCCACCGTTCACAGCACTATCAAGATTTGCTAAACCGTGGCCAACACTGATCTTCAGATCAGAAACGATAGTCTCCCAGGTAGGATTGCAAGCCTGCCAGCGACACACTTCAATCGAACCAACTGCGAGTCGACGGCAAGCTCTTGGCTCTATTTGGTCTCTCTCGACAAGCATTACCCGCAAAGCCCACGGATACGCGTACTGATACCCAGCATTGTGGCGACGTTGATTTCTGCCTCTGACAACGGGCTGCTCCCACAGATCATTGTCGCGGTCTGGGCCTGATCGCGTGGATGGCGGCACAATTGATGCCGCGAGCACAATCGCCTCGTAAGGCTTGCCGTAGTCGACCCAGTGATCTTAGCCGGGGTAAAGCTTCATCAGGCGGCCGATGCCATGTTGCTGCTCGTCGCAGATATCGATAACAATGCGATCTTCATACTGGGGCTCGCGTCTCAGACGAATGGAAGCCACGGTGCTCCTGAATATCAACGGACTGTTGAACTTCCGAGCGAGTTGGAGCACGGCTTCATCGGGCTCTTCGTACGTGGTGGCTTCCCAGAAGGTGTGCGGACAGGATCGCCATAGAGATAACTTGTCCAATGGCCAGTAATGCGCATAACTTGTGCCCGGGTCGCTACTACCAGTGTCTGTCTGCACCATGCTCGCGAGGTCGCGACCCAGCCACTTCACGAACTTATCGTCGACTTCAAGTCTCTTTGGCTTTCGATCGACATCCAAGATATAGAAGCACGCAAGACTACCGGTGGAATTCGCTCTGGTCTGGGCATCATTCTCAAACCAATCATAGTTGCCAAGTGCAATATTATACTGCGCCGGCCCAGCCCAGGCGGCCCAGGCCCAGCTGGGAAAATCTCCTACCTCGTTTCTTCTTACATATACACCCCCCTTGGCCGGTCCCCATAGCAGTGCCTGCGCCAGGTATCTCGTGGGAAGACCGTGGACCATGTTGGTGTGCAGTCGTACGCGCAACGCAGCGCCAACACCGACGAAAGCATTGAGGATATCTGTCGGGAACGACAAAGCCCGTGTGGTGTACTGCTCCACGATCGTGTAGTAATCGGCGAACGTTCCTGCGTTGTCTGAAGAGGTCATTGTGGATGCATTCATGAAATTGAAGCCTGATACGCAAGCGTACGTAGCAACCTCTCCCAAATCTTGCTGCCATGCCTTCTCCGAACAGAAGAAGTAGGTCTGGTACTCTGCGACAACAATTGCAACGATGGGACAACAAGCGCTCCTCGCGTGTGCCAGCGCGAGTGGTCGATGTCATGTTGCATGCTGTCTTCCACAATGGGCCAATCGACGCCCAGTCTCCTAATTCCATTGTAGACGAAGTTTGCCCGCGGTCTGCCACGGACTCCAGGCAGACCCAGACGTGCTGCATTGTCAACAGCAGCTACGATGGTGAAGTAGGCGTTGCCATATATGCTGTCCATGGTACTGATGTTCAGTCGTAGATCGATTGGATCGTCTTGAACGACGCACAGCCTGTCTATCCACAGATAGCATTGATCGAGGTCCCGGCATATCGCAATGGCATCCCATATAAGCTTGGGCAGATTGGCTTGGCTCATTGCCTGCGCTTGATGCATCGTCTCGCGGTTGTCTTTGCGCAAGGTAGCGTTCTGGTCTTGCGAGGCGTCCTTCCAGACGTAGCTCAAGGCCACATACTCTGCTCCAATCGGCAAAGCAGTCAACGAGCAGGACCGAATGTCGATGACTCGCAAACCACTTGATGTGGGCTTAGGCCTAGGGTTGCACGCTATGTGACCGGTAGTGCAACGTTCGAGCTCCCTTCGTAAGCACTGTGGGTCGAAGAAAGGTATGTCCCAAGTCTCGACGCCTCTTGAGCGTTTTCCAGTTTTTGCGTATCGCAGAAGCAACTGAGCTCCAGTCATACTTTCAGGCCAATTAGACCTTACGATTCGACGGGAACTGAGCTCAAAGTCGTCTAGTACCTTAAAGGCTTCTTGCAATCCTTCATGGACGACCAAAGCAACCACGCACTTTATGTGTGATGACTGATCTGGTCCTTCTGTCTGCGATAGCGGTACCCTATGATCTCGTCCGGCGAAATGGAAGGCCCCAGCAATAACCACCTGCTTCTGCTGTTCGCTTGGCCCAGACAGCTCAAAAAGCTTGGCCGTAATGACACTGCAGACAGCACGGCAGAGTATACAACGATTCTCTTGGAGCAGCTCCTTCACAGGTCTGATATCGGCGTACTGTTGGGTGTAGATACCGCGGAGCATGGCCGGTCGGCAGGCGAAGACATGAGAGCGTCGTCCCATCTTTGGCATCCTTCGCACAAGTCTGGGTTGATTGATAGAGTCCTTACTGGGGGCTCGGTGGAGCTGCATATACCACAGTCCTTCTTGACAGATTCGAGTGAGTCGGGCTCGCGACGGGCAGCGTCATAAGCGGCTTCGAAGTCGAGCACTGCGTTCCCTTCCACGTCGTCCATGGCGCCTGTTGAGTTCGCTTCCGATTGGTGGCTTTCATAGTATATCGTGATATGCTCCGTCCATATTGCAGGGTGGCATTAGCTGCGACAAGTTCTACTGTAGGGTGGATTGTTCCGTGACAAGAAAGTCAAGTCTCGTTCTGAGCTTACCAAACCGTAAGCATCTGCAACACAGCGGTTACAGGAAATAACCTTTCGCCTACTTGTCGTAGAGAGCGGTGCTTCTGGTGAAGACTTCCCGGCGGGCTCGCTCTCGCTCTCGCTCTTTCGACCCCGCAGCGCTCCACTGCTCCACTGCTGACAACAGCACGCAATCACACAGTCTTTATCTTGTCTTGACCATTGGCAGTCGTGTGACTTAGGACTCGTCCAATAGCTGCCTTCAAAATAGACTCGGTGGTACTGCAAGCATGGCAGAACAAGGCGGAAACCCACCACCACCGGAAGACGGCTGGAAAAGCAAAGGCGTCTGCGTTATCCCTTCCAACTCCCTCGACACCAACACAGCGCAGACACCTGGTATGGATCGCGCAGCCGCCGTCAACTTCGCTCGCGTCGGAGCACAGAAGCTATGGGCCGGGACGGTAAACATTCATGCGAATGCCAAGACAGGAGCCCATCACCACGGCCACTTGGAGTCCGTCATCTATGTGCTAAAAGGGAAGGCACGCATGCGGTGGGGCGAGAAACTTGAGTTCACTGCTGAGGCTGGGCCGGGTGACTTCATCTATGTGCCGCCTTATGGTGAGTGGCTCGTAGAGTCAAGCAAATGCCAATCTGGGACGGGCATACTGATACCATGAATAGTACCGCACCAGGAGATCAACGCTTCAGCGGACGAGAAGCTTGAATGCGTGCTCATGAGAAGCGATAGCGAAGCCATTGCGGTCAACTTACCGGACGTCGAACCCGTCGAGAAGCCGGAGTTGGTGCATTGGGTTGATCCTACGCATCCACATCCACATGCGCATGATCACGATCATAGTCATAACGATCATTGACCATGTCTCAGATGTAGATGTGCACATCGAAAGGCATTAACATGACTACATGCACGCAGTGCTTTGGCTGTCAGTCTTATGTCCTCATGCCCCAACGCTGCTCACTCTTCAAGCTCCCATCAAGTGCTCCGGCTTCAACATCCCTCTCTGCAGCATCTTCACCATAGCCACACTAGGATCACTGTAGATCTCTGTCCTCGCCAACTCCACATCATCCTTGCCGCTCTTGATGTAGCTGAAGTTCAACGCACTCGGCGTGCCACCATCCCACCCCATGCCGTCAGCACCTCTCAGCTTCTCTGCCTCCTTCTCCGGAACAGTAAGAGTCCACCACAAGTTCGCCAGTATGTCCGGGGAGACCGGAAGGAATGGAGATAGAACTGTGAGACGGGGCAGAATACTAGGGCGTAGCTCGATGCTGTCTGTCAGTGGGACTGTAAGTTGGTATGCAGCACTTTCAAAGATGACAGAGCTTGATCGTGATGGATTGGTGTACATCAGCGTATGCCATACATTACACAATAGTAGACCCGTATAGTCTTGCTCCACTTTCATTGGCACCTCGCTCGTATCCACCATCACTACAACCACCTCTCCGGATCTCGCACTTTACAACAGAAGACCCATGGCAGCACCACCAGCCAACATCGCAAAGCCACCAGCTGCGCTCAAGCCAGCAGCACCACCGGCGTATGGCGATGGGGAGCTTGCACCAGTAGCCGAGGTCTTGGAGATCATGCCAGTGGAAGCAGGCATGCTGTAAGTTGCGGTAGCTGAAGTACCGTTGTTGTAAGGAGCTGGGACACCGGTGCCGGTGGCCATTGGGGCGGTCATCATGGGAGCAGTGACGGTGGCCATGGTCGAGAGCGCAGATGAGATGGAAGAAACGGCGGAGCTGACGTTTGCTGGAGCGGCGGTGCAGGTCTCATTGCAGTAGGTGCAGAGCCATTGGGCGTACTCTGTTTAATTGAATTAGTGTCTGGGGTGTGGTGAAGAGGGAGAGAGTGGAGGCTTACCAGCAGCTCCGGCAGTGGCGTTAGAGCCAGCGATACAGCTGGAGACCTCGCCCTTGATGGGTTGCATGCAGAGGGATGACTCGGAGGTCACGTTGGACTGTGCGAAGCAGGTGGACTGTCCAACGGTCAGCATTATTGTGCTATCTTCGTCTTTCCTTTCGATATACTGACCCAGGCGGTGGGCATGGAGAAAGCGGTGGCCTGGCCGGCGAAAGCAATGGCAGAAGCCGCAGCGATGAGGGTCTTTGCGGCGAACATTTTTGCGTTTGGTATAGTTCTTTCGGTATGGTATTGGGTATAGTTGTTGGGTATTTACAGCGACTTGGGAATTAGAAAAAGTGTAAGTTGCAAAGAGCGACAGGTAACAGTTCAAAAGAGTGACTGGTGGTGAGAAAGACCGTAAAGTGAAAGATTAGCAATACTGTAGAAGTGCTGTGGTGTAGAGAAGGATGCAAAGAGAGAAAGGAAGTCTTGATATGGTCTTTCAGGCTCCGCGGTAAGCGTGCGCAAGCTCCGTGGGGTGGAAATTGGACACTCGCTGGCGTCGTGCTATCGCATACCATCTCCTATATCCGCGTCGAATGCGGATGCGTGGCCGTGTCTGAGTTCATATAGCTGCCAGGGAAGTCGCTAGCTCTTGACACTGGGAGCATTTCGGTTACTTCGGAACGTGCCATTGGTATAGCGTAGCGCTTTGGAGACGGCTAGATTGCGGTCGATCACCGGCTCTCAATTATTCTCTCAACATCCGGTAGATGGAGCAATGCCCTGATGTACATGGCAGTAGGCACGTCTGGCAGCTTTTCTGCATCGTGGCAATATTTCTGACAGCGGTGACCGTGACGAATGTGATGCGTGCAGTGTAGCGAGATGATAGAGAAATAGGCGGAAAGAAAGCATTCGCCATTGGCGGCAAGAATACCATCGGTCTGGCCAATGAGAGCTAGGGCCGCGCCACGACAGCCGACCTCAGGAGATGTACTCAACACGTAGATCTCTCATTTGTGCCTTTCACAATCTCAATGGCGACTCACCGCTGCTCCTCGACATGCCACGAGGCGAATGGACATACGGGGTACGAGAGCGTCGCGGCTTCATCACAGCCGGCGACGCCAGACTTTCGAAAATGCTAGCAGCAATGGTATGGACGGTTGGAGACGAGTACAGCGGCCCGTAGCAAAGGCTGTTGTCCACGGGTTACGGCGTTTCTCAGCACGATACCAGTGCTGCCTGGCGTTGATGTGCCGCGAATCACCATCAAACTACTTGTCTCCGGCATCAGCGCGACGGCTTCGCTCTTGGGCTAGCAACTTTATTCGATCGTTTCGCGACTCCGGTGGGATCGATGGATGAACAGCGGAGCTTATCTTCATGCCGTGATTGCTTCAAGACCCGTACGACTGGAGGAAGGCAGTGCTGCTTCTTACGCACTCCTATGTCGTCCTGTACCTAGTGTCGCTGGCTGTGAGCGATCCATGGAATCGTTTGATCTGCTGGCCTAGCCGATGCCGCTGAATATTACAGTACAGCCAAATGCCCACCCGTAATGTGCGTACAGCACTCATACATAGCCACCCGCCCCGTACCGCATACCCACCCCCATGAGCGACCTTGAGCCTCACCGGAGAGTGCTTGTGCGGCAGAGGACTTGGGTTGCCGGCGTTCAAGACGGTGATTGTTAGTGTTTGCACGTATGCGATGACCCTGTCGCGGTATGTCGTCAAGAGGGGTTGTAGCATGGTCTCCCTGCTGCCCTTCATTAAAATGGGTTCGCCCTCACCTGTAAGCAAACTGGTACGGCCATCAGCGGATGTTTCACCAGGGAGGAAAACAACGATCTCGTGCCGCCCATGATTTCCCTCAATTCGTCACTGAGACATGCGATGAGGCGGGTCTTCTCTTTGGTGTAATGTTGAGCAGGCTTTGCTGTACGTGGGTCAGTGGATGTCTCAATGCAAGAGCCCAATCATCACTTTGCTTATTGCTTCTTGGATGTTGCCTTGGATGATTAGCTCTTTCACCCTCCTCATAATGCGCTCAAGCTGTACGAAGAAGTTGTAGGTCGATACCTTGCCGTCGAAGTACTGGCGAAGGAATGATCTGGCTCCCGACATCGAGTACTCCAGTGTTCGGAGACGCTACCTCAACTGACGAGCGCTTGCTACGCAGGAGACTGAAGCGATATACAGTAGCTTGATGTGAATTGCTCGGATACCCGGCATCTCAGTGAAACGTGAGAAGGCACTGACGGTGGATATCTTTGCTCGGAGCATCTTTCGTTGGCTGAAGATATTGCGTTGAATGTGACGCTCGCCACCCAAAGTCGAAAGGGGTATAGAGCAGCTAGGCACCAAGTTTGCTTGCTCATCCATCATCCCAACGAAGTGCAAGAGGGTACTGACGGCGAATCCAGCTGCTCGGAGCATCTCTCAATGTTTGGAGATGTTGTCTTGAATGCACTGCTCGCTATCCAAGAGGTGAAAGGAGCATACAGCGGCTGGGTGCCAAAACTGCTTGCAAATTCATCACCTCATTGTGTCACAAGAGGGTATTGACAGCGACTACAGCTGCTCAATGCATCAATCGCTTTTTGGGGATGCTATCGTACCGCTAGAGCTTGCTACCTATCGCCAAGCCTGGTATCTCATCCTATCGTATCGCTGGGTATCACATCTCCGCCTGAAAATTTCGCCATAGGCTACTCAATCGGCCTCTCGCTATCCTATCTCCGCTTATGCAAGTGAGTAACAAGCTACTCAGACGCCATACCGGCATCCATCATCTCCTCATCCTCCTCCTCCTCACTTGGCTCGCGGCGCACCTGCTTGCCCTTCCCATTGTCCCACGGGTAGTCGTTGGCGCCAACGACCGTGCACGTGAAGTGCTTCACAGGCGTTCTGACGAGGTCCAGATGACTCTCGTTCTTCGTAAGATCGCGGACAAAGCGCTTAATGTACTCCTTCATGTCAGAGATCTTGCTCTCCAGGACATTGTCGGCCTTGCCGCTCATCGGGAAGAAACGGTGGAAGTCCTCCAGGTCTGGCTTGGCGAGGTACTTATCGCCACCTTCCATGATGTAGTCCACCATCTCTTTGCCCATATCCTTGGCGTGGTGGGTCTGGTCTTCAGCCACGTTCTGCGCGAAGAAGTGGCGCAGCACCACGAGAGCGATCCAGGTCATAATATCATTCGCGTAGCTCGCGCGGCCGATGGAGTCCTTATCAGCCCTGCCGATAGTCTTCTCGCGCTGGATGTGGGTGGGGTAGTAAGTGAGGACGCGGCGGATAGCCTGCTTCGTGGCTTCCTGGAGTTGGTCGGCTTTCTTCTTGAGGAGGACGTGTACGACGGGTTCGATGTTGGAGAGGTGGGGGGAGACGTTGTCCATCTGACATTGGCCGGCGGCGTGGATGAGGGCTTCGCGGAAGAGGATGCGAGAGCGCACGCGGTAGGCGTAGTCCAGCCAGGCGATGGGCGAGTTGGATATGCTAATGTGGACGGTCTGGCCGGTGGCGAGAAGGGTGGCCTCGATGGGCTTGGTGATGACGTTGACCTGTGCGACTTTTGTCAGTTCGAGGTATCGAGGTGTCAAGCGAGGGGGTAACGCACGCATTGGAGGTACTCCGCGACCTCGGTGATGCTCATTGCCGTAGTGAGGATGTCGGTAAGGTTGTCGTTGATGAAGTCGCCGAGGTCGATCGGGACCTGGTAGAAGGCGCCGAGCACGGCGTTGTAGGCTAGAAACATTGGGTCGATGGTTACGCCATTCTCAAGATCGAGCCCGATGGGTACGTTGACTGCTGCCTTGCCCATTTCGTCGAGCGGCACTGCTTCGAGGACGTACTGCGCTTTGCGCTCATCTCCCTCGGTGTCTTCAACCAACTGTAGTCTGAAGCGGGCTGTGACGCCTCGCTGGATCGCTTTCTTGCTGAGTTTGGCTGCTATCTCGTCTTTCAGCAGCGCGCGCATGGTGGGAGAGCCATTCTTCAGGATGGAGGAGTGTAGTTGGTATTGGCGACTGCCGCTGACGATGATACGCACGTCAGCGTCGCTGTAGATGGGAAAGTCGCTATTCTGCGCCTGTCCCTGGCCCGCAAAGGTGCCGAATTGGGCCATGTTGTCAATGGTTGAGAGTCTGGAGTGGGATGTAAAAGCCAGCGTTGATCTCAAAGCAAACGAAACTTTATAGTAGACTGAAACGGCCTCCGGAGAAATGTGGGTCCGGTGACGCTAGCGGGAATTTGGCGCATGTGAATCCGGAAGGAGCGCCAAATTTCCAGTTCCTCAAACTTGAATGGCAGATACTACAGATAGTCCAGCATGGTTTTGGGCCTCCGCAGTCGCCACCAGTAGCCTTGCGGTCGGAAATGTTGCTGGAGATGCTGCACACCGAGCCAGCAGTCGACATGGAAATACACTGGTTCGCTGTCTACGCGAATGTATATGGATGAAGCAAAAGCATCATCCGTCCAGTTCTTCCAGGCCGGCGTCCGGTATACCCAGGCCAGTTTCGAGCTCCTACAGTCGCTACCGGTAGCCTTGCGCTTGGATTTGCTGCTGGAGATATTGCATCACCGACAGCCAGTCTTGGGTTTGACGACAAGCTACCACTCATGCCAGCAGCATACAGTTCGTCTCGCAATGAGGTGCATAAGGCTCCTGTAGTCTGCGCCGGTATCCTCGCGGCTGGAAGTGGTGCTGGGCATATTGATCCACCGAGCAGACAGTCTTTGGTTCGATGAAAAGCCATCACTCATGCTAGCGGCCCATACTTCATCTCGCACTGAGCTGTATAGGGCTCCTACAGTCACTACCAGTACCCTCGTACCTGGATCGGCTGCGAGGGATATTGCACCACCGAGCAGACAAACTTGGGTTTGACAGAAAGCCCACACTTATACCAGGCTTTGCCAGCAGCGTACACTTCATTTCGCAATGAGCCATCTCGAGTTGGCGTAGTCGCCACCAGTATCCTCGCAGCTGGATGAGGCGCTGGGGATGTTGCACCTGTGAGCAGGCGTCCTTGGGTTCAATGCGAGGCCAGCATTTCTGCCAGCGGCATACACTTCATCTCCCAGTGAGGCATATCAACCTCCGGTAGTCGCCGCTAGTACCCTTGCGGGTGGAAACGCTACTGGAGATATTTTATAAGCCAGCCGGCGGTCGAGAACAAGATCTCGCGTCTCTGTGCATGGACAAGCTCGCACTTCATCTCGCAACGAGCGAAATCAAGCTCCCGGAGGCGCTGCTAGTAGCCTTGCGGGTGTACATGCTGCTGGAGATGTTGTACGGTTGGACAGGCAGTCTAGACATGGAGCAATGGTTCTCAGTCCATAAGACTGCATGATCCTCAGCATGGTAAAGCATAACTGCGCCAGCGCTTCACCTCGCGATGGGATGTATCAGACTCAGTCAGGAGCCACTAGTAGCTTTGCAGTCGTGCAAGCTGCTGGAGATGCCGTATCATGGAGTCGTCAGCCAAGGACGAGAGATTTTGCTTCTCGCTCCATGCATATGCAGGAGCTTGCGAGCTAGCCGGGCATACTCTGCGCCGGCAAGCACCTTCGGCCAGCGGAGGCATCACGAGTATGCTTGGGTTCTCGACTCAGACAAAGCGATCGGCTGGTTAGTCTGAGTCGGTGAGCACGCTGCAGAGGGATGTCCTGCTTCGACGAGGACGCATCATTCATGCTTGCGGTATGCACTCCTTCCGACGGCGAGGTGTACGAAGCGCTTGTGGTCGCTGCCAGCAGCCTTGTGCTTGCAGTAGGTTCTGAGGACAGCAGTGCCTCTGGACGTGATCCGGAATCTCGGCTGGTGGCTCCGGAGGCGGGATCTATGGTATGCTTGAGGCCGCATTTTTGAAATTCGAGCGGAATGCGACGCTCTTGCCGGCACCAACGGCAGTACATAGATGCTTTGCTCTGCCGAGGATGCTGTTGTCACTTGTGAGACAAGAAGCAGAAGCCAGAGGCTAGCAAACGTTGCTGAAGCCCGAGCAGCCGCCCATATCCCTTGGCTGTGCCTCTTTGCCGCATGGTAGCCTGTCTACGGTGCAGCTATCTCCGGTCGTCCAACGTGCCTCCCGGAGACGGCAGCCTAAATGCAATGCTGAATATGCCCAGGCCGTCGCAGTGGCGAGAAGGGAGTAGTGTGCATCTTGCAATCATCTCCGTCTGGCCAGGTGCTTGTCCTGATCGACGCACGTGGACTTCTTCGCGTTCTTCCTCTTCTTGACCTCCTTCAGAGCTTTCGCCTCGAAGTTGTCATCGCTCTTAATGTACGATTCTTCGAGATTGTCGCAGCAAAGGGCATCTCCAATGCTCCAGGAGTCTCTTCCGGCCGTCTGCGCTGCGCGAACGGACTTGGCCAACAGATCTCAGATAGTGTACGTTCCAGAGAGAAGCATTGCAGAGACTCTTCATGCGTATGTAGGCGACCGAGAACCGATGGTCATGAGCGGTAGCTGTACGAGTCTGAGTAAGAGCTCGTGATCTTTGCTCCGCTGTATGCGCTTCTCCGCTCAACGAGATATGTGGAGCTCCTGCGGTCGTCCTCAGTCATCGGTGCCGGAGTTTCGAGCGCAACCCACTAATAGACTGCAGCCTGTGCTATCTGTGTGTATCCTCATTGGTATATGATCCGTTGCGCACGAACCGTATGGAGCCTTGGAGGCCGTCCTCGGCAGCCTGAGTATGGTACATCGTATTGGGGATGCTGTTTCGGCGAGTATACTGTGACGCTGGACCTTCTGCGTCGATTGCTATCCAGGAGCAACTTGTGTCCAACGCGCTCGGCGTCCGTCGAGCGACCGAGTCGTGTGCAGCTCTCGTAGTCATTCTCAACAGCCACATGAGTGCACCGTTTACCGGTGACCGGTCCAGGGATGGTATCAGCAAGCGCTGGCGCTCTTTGCTGGACAAGGAGGTGTACACGAGGCTGCTGTAGTCGCATTGGTAGGTCCTGAAGCGATTGTGCTGCTTGAGATGTAGTGGAGGCTCGAGATCCGATCGACGTTGCTGAGCCGGGTACTGGTTGCCTGTGTCTGTACATGCGCCGCCTTACACGAGCCGTAGGTCGTTCCGCTGCTTCTTCTCAGCCTCGCGGCGGTATGATCTGCTCAGAGAGGCCGATATGAGGCCTAATACTGGAAGTAGTGCTTCGGGGATGATCGTGCACCTGAAAGGAGGGCTGTTGTTCGAGGAGCGCTTTTAGTTTCGTGGCCGTCGAGCCATGTGAAGTCTCCGTTCCTTTATTGCTATATTTAGTCATCGTGACTGGCGCTGAGAGGCCGATATCGAGGCCTCTGTTTGTTGTGTTGTTTCGGGGATGGCGAAGCTAAAGCGTGAAGACTGTGAGGTGTCGTTTCAAGACCCGCATGATTGCCTCAAAGACTCCAGAGCACCGTGAGGTTTCTGTAGCTGCCTTCAGAGTACAGCTACGTAAGAACATGTTGTGAGATTGTGGCATTTTGAGCTCCGGTGAGGGGTGGGGCCTTCAGCGGCCGCTTGTATGTGTTTTGTGTGATTTGTAGTATCCCGGTTCCAGATCCAGTGAGCTTATCAGTCCAATGCCTGGTGAACTCGACTGTCCAAGGTTCTGGGTGTTCGTAGAATCGCGGCATTGTCTCGAGAAGCTGAGGGGGAGTCCATGGAGTCTGAAGGGGAGTCAGATGTAAGGGGGATACGTACTCCACTCAAGGAAGATCTCGTCGAGCTCAAAGCCCAGTGACAGGCACAACGCGACGTATGCTGGGGTCACGATGACCCAGCCGAGCTCGTTGGTCGGCGGCGGTGGTCTATGAGTGAAGTCAGTACCATGCTCACACCATAGTAAAGCATATAGATTGTAAGACATACGGAGTTGGTAGCGGAACAGGTGTTCCAGTGGCTGCGGCGTTTGACAGGAAGAGGCCAAACGGCGACGGCATGGTAGTTTGATGTGGTTGTTTTCACCAAGTCAGAAACAACGTGGAAAGTCACTTACAGGCCCTTCGAGCTCACCAGCGTGACTAAGCTCACTTCAGCATCATCTTATTGTAGACCCCTCACTGTAAGGGGCCCTCAGACGCTCCCCAGGGGCCGTCTCACAGATTTTGAGCCTTCTAAACCGTCCACAGTCCTCCCCGATACACATATAACGGCTGGCACAAGCTAAGGATGAGTTCACCAACGTGCGAACGATCAAGGACTATTTAAAATTGAGTCCGAGTACTCGAGGCTTTTTACAGCCTCACAAAACGACCAGAGAGACTGCCAGCCGCAGAGGATCGGGGAACGGGTGCAGAGGTGAAGGTCCTGTTGCTGTATTCGCTGTAAACAACTCGATCCATCCTCTTTCGCTCGTATACTGTAATGTCACAGCCAGTAGTCGTTTCAATGGCTCCAGAGCATACTGTAGGAGTGAGAGACAAGCCTCCTGATCTCCCAATCCCTTTTGCTCGCCTAGCTTCTGAACGATTCGTGAGAACGGCTGCCTCAGGCCAGACGAGACCCCAGCGGTGATTAAACTGCGGCACGGCCCGTGGTGAGTGTCTATAAGAAATTTCCCTTCTCCCTCGAACTCCTCCTTCTCCTTTTTCAAGGCGGCTACTGCTACTTGGTGGAGGGAGAGGAGGAGTGGGAGAGGAGGATGGTGAGGTGTTTAGCAGGCCTCGGCCGGTATGGGTCGCTCACGAATGGCCCACTACCCACATGTACCCATGACCGCCGGCGCGCGAGAGGTTATGCAGCACCGACATCCAGTGCAGGGTATCGACCATGCCACTAGCCATTGCACAGCGGCCGAGATGGTGACGGTCGTCGAGCTCAATTTTTGATTTACGCCTTCGAGTCTAGTAACCCTCTGTGGCTTCTGGCTCATCAGGAAGGCACCCTCTTTTCATCAGTGCTTTGGCTTTTGCCAGTGGCTGGAGAAGAGTCTCCTCCCTCCCCCTCCCAACGTGACTCGACGTGAAGGTGGTGCTGTTGTGATGGCTGCGTACGAGCATTGACACTTACACACGCACATTCATCACAAGCATCAACACTTCTTTCCATCATCACAGCTGCGATCGCTGCGCAGGCATGATAGACAGGTACGCTCGGATCCCATGCGGCGGCGGCGGCGGTTCACGCCTGCACCACGCACTGCACGCGTGGACGTGTTTTTTGAACCGCGACTGACTGGGTGTGCAGGAAGAGCCAGTGCGATAAGCACCACTCCACCACTACTCACGCCCTCACAACAGCCGCCGGCCACTGATGGCACCATTGATCAATCACCTACACAGCAAGCAACTGACACCATGGCCGTCAACGATGAAATCAAAGATGAGTACGACGACAGCCCTACGCCTTACAAGCGCTGCCGCCTGCTCGCCAGCCGACTTTCTTCCTCGAGACTTCAAGGCAAGCCCGGACCAAAACTAAGCAGTGCGCATATCACCAGTATCCGCAAGTCCATCGATCAGAAGAAGAAGGATACGGCCGCAAACGCACGCATACTCGTCGACGACCTTGTCGATGATATGGATGACTACATCAACCAGCAGCTCGGCGGCCACGAGCCTCCTGGGTATGAGCAGTCATTTGTAGTTGCATAAGAAGAGCAGCCGTCACAAGGAGCGTATGTTCTTCTGATATTGATATTGAGTTGCTTCAGTGGATCGAGGCTGACAATGATCTGATGTAGACCGCCTCAACCGACTGCTGCTGCGCCGGCACGACCTCCACCTCCTCCTCCACCACCTCCACCACAGACGGATCGTCCGCAATCTCCTCATCGTAGTCGTGACGACGTACACGACTTTCCGGACGAAGCACCGCGCCGCCGCAAAGCCGCAATAACAGAAACACCACTACCAGCGCCTCGCAAGGCTAAGGGCCAAAGGGGCCGCTCAAAGAACACTTTGCGTACCTTCGATAATCGATAGGGCGCAGATACCACGAAGCGGAATCACAAGATGAACACCTCCTTCGATCACGAGCCGGATGCTTCGAAACGCCGGTGCTACCACGTCGGTCGCTTGCTCTCTCCGGCGAAGGTGTTTTTGCGGCTACACCTCATACGAAGTATCTCAGGTATGCCAATGCGAAGGTAGACTCTGTGGTATACCAGGAGATAGCCAACGCAGTCAAAGCCGTCAAACCCAACAAAGACGGCTTGCCGATCCGCACACCACTCCTTAGGGATCCATTTTCAAGAGGCAGCTCACTAGGACGATGGGGCGCTTGGATTCGAGGGGGGAGTTGGTGGGGTGGTATGAGGATACTCGGTCGTTTAGTTTGGGGGTGTGGGAGTATTTGCGCGGCGAGAGGAGGGTCTGGTGGTTGATGAGGAGGTGAAACTACGAGGACACGCCCGTTTGCTTGAGCACTTGGCGCTGTGGCCGCAGCACCCTCGGTATCGCCAGCAGTGATGAAGAAAAGGCCAGTGTATACCAGTACGAGGAGTCAGAGAAGGCGGTTGAAGCCACACCAGCGAACACCCGCAGATCCGGCGGTGCTGAAGCAGACCGATGAGCTGGGTGATAGACCTGCGACCTCGGGTGGTGACTAGCTTCCACGACTCGGCGCGGACGAGCAGTGAGGTGTTCAATGTTGGAGTACTCTGGGGACAGAGCGAGGCGTGAGCAAGGCCAGAGTCAAGCCAAATTGCCACCGCTGCTGTTTGCACGTGTTGCACATGCTTTTCCCTGTGACTACCAAGCCCGTGGGCGAAGACCGCGTTGGGTTCACAACATCAGAGCACTTGTAGATAGCCCAGAGCAATGACACCGTAAAGCCACATCGTCGTCGATGTCGTGTAGCAACACTACTTTGCCCATCTTCAGAGCAGTCGCACATAGACCATACCATAGATCAGTATCCAACAAGCCGAGCCACACTGACATGCTTCCAAAGCTTGATAAGGCCTTTCTAATGATTCAAATGACCGTCCACAAATTGTTGTTTATGTCCAATTGACCTTGTTGTGGCCGTATCTTGCTGTCCGATGGACAGAGCCCGACGCGGGCGAGCATGTGAAGATCCACCGATTTCCTCGCAATGCTGCCACACTCTTTGGAAGCGTAATGATGCTTCCCAAACTTGACGAGGCCCTTCTAATGATACAAGTAAGCCTGCGCAAAGTATTGTATGTGTCCAATCAACCTCGTTGTCGCCGTAATTGCTGTCAGAGGAAACACCCCGATGTATGCAAGCACGTGAAGATCCACTTAGTTCCCTCGCAATCGTGCCACGATATTTGGAGGCATGATAATGCCTTCAATACTTGATGAGGCCCTTCTGATGATCAAAGGGATCCTCCGCGAAATGTAGTATGTGCGCAATCGACCTCATTGTCGCCGTCGCGGCCGTCCGAGGCAAACAGCCGAAGTCCATCCGGGACTTTTTCAGTTACATATAATTTGAAGAGACTTGCTTAGGTCATCGGGAATCTGCTCTTAAGCACAAGGTTCCACCAATCAACGTACGTATGATTTACCCCTTCTCTTAGTCTACAGCACATGGCGACACTGGTGGCTCAGTGGTACCAGCAAAGTCTCAACTCCAAGGATCATTCCTGACGAGCGACTAACGCTGTAGAACAAATTCAATTGCTTCAAGCAATACACACTTTTGCTTCATGGCTCGGCAAGAGTATTGCTCTTTTGCTCATGCCACGCGGGAGTATTCTTCTTTTGCTCATACCCAAGGGTAGTGTGACCCAAGGTATTATACCGATCTGTGACCGCCCTAACTGGTCTCAAACCTTTGCTCTTTTGCGGACAGGTTCGTACCCCTTTTGCTTTCGGTAAAACTGATTATTCAGGCCTCCGGCTCACGTGGGTTGTACAATTCAATCCCCTTTTGCTCACAGCCTGATAAATTTCACGGCCCTCCAGTTAACGTGGTTTCGTCGGAAGATAGGTCGCTCCTCGAACTCGCTCAAAGAGCGTCTACGTTCACCTCATCAAAGCCGGACTCACAGCTGCATCCGACTTGCAACGTGTCCTGCAAGAAGGCATACCATGGTCCGTCAAGCACGAGACCACACGAATGCGCGCACATCCGCCGATCCGACATCGCCTTCATCATCCGCCGAAACGCTGCTGAACTATTCACACAAATGCCAATCGGGCACAGGGAAGGCCTGTCGCAGCACGGACTCGCCAGCTCGATGACCGCAACAACAGCCACACTGCCGACCACTCGATGCTGGCTTCAACTTCGACGGAAGCTCTTGAAGCATCACTACCAACGACGCCTCACGCGACGTGACAGCCCGCCATTGCGGAGGCAACGGACCATGAGAAGACCACGACGACTGAGAGCTTCGGCGATGCCATGCCATCCACAATTGCTCAGCGGACCACCTACCAGGAGAAGAGCGTGAGGAACGAGAGCGTCGGCACTCTCACACCATTCACCAACACTCAGCACGGCGAGGTCGAAATCCCAAAGGGAGGGCGCCACCAGTCACTCAAAGTCCATGGTACGCCTTGCCAAAGGCGCAGATCCTCCTCGTAGCCCAGATAGCTCTCTGCTATCACGCAGCGCAAAGCAGCGATTATGAAGATGCCCAGCGCACATTCGACAAGCAGTACCCGCCGCACATCCAAGCTGCGCTACGAACGAGCGCTGTGGTCGCACCACGTCGACAACAGCCATCGCCACTCAACACCGATGCCGCAGACGCCCATTCACATGATGAACGGCATCAACACGACGCTAATCCCCCTCGCTCGCCGAACCCAGGGCCAAAAAGGGTCGATGTCAACAATATTGAGAAAGGCCACGACGTGCGCAACACGGTCAAGATGCGCGTCACTCCGAGCTTGACAAGCCATGACCAGACCCAGGAGTACATATCCACCGAACGGCGGACACGAGCCGGTGCAATATCCGGCTGCGCCTATGGTAGCTTCAAGATCACATTTGCAAGCCGCTCCATAGTTGCACCAAGAGCTGACTCGACAGCGCTTTTGAGATTAACCCAAGCCATCCTCGATTGTGCACCACCGATCAGCGACTCTGGAGACGTCGAGCGCACCTCGCCCAAGCCAGACTTGTCGACCATCCTCAAGAGCGCTCAGATCACCATAATCTGGGCCGTCAAAACCTTTTTCAAGGATCGGAAGAAAGAGCAAGTCGATAAAGGATGGGAAACCACGGAGGCCATTGAAGTTCACGGGCAACACCACCAACGTCGTTTGCACCGGGCGAGCATGGAAGAAGCAATCCGTCCAAGTGCGCGCAGCCATCGCGCTCCGCAAGGAGAAAGGCGAGAAAGCTCTCCACTGAGTGACTGATGTCTAAAGACTCGACAACTGCCTCATCCACCAAAGCCCTACAAGTGGCTACCGCGCTCCAGAAGCTCTTCCTCCCCGAGGGAATGTTCGGGACGGGAAAGGAGGAAGATCGCTCTCCACACGACCAAACTGACGATGGAATCATGTCCTTTGAGCGCACAATGAGGCAAGAGCTGAGTACCGCTGGAAGGGAGGCTTCAGGAGGCGCATAGACGCTCAAACATACGCGTGGACATTGCGCAGAAAAAGGCGAAGGCGGAGCATGGACGAAATGATTTCGAGCCTGTAAAGGAGCCTGTTCCGAATCGTAGTCTGTCACGACAGCACATCGGATCGTCGAGGTGGAGAGGAGCGCCCGCTATACGCAACCAGCTCGCGAACCTGCACAGCTCTCTGCCAGACTTTCCGTCGCATCTTCGGTATTCTCGCGCCTCCCAAGAGCAGCCTTCGGAAGATTATCAGGAAGCAAAAGATATGGCGACACCGACCTAAGGGCAGCCTTCTCAGGGCAAGAGCTACGTGGCTCAAGCACAGCAAGGCCAGCAGGTGCCCGCAAGGTGCTCACGCAGGCGAGCGTGGCAGTGTAAGTGCAGCTGCAGATGCTCGCCCGGATCACGACGGCGAGGTATGCTTGCGTATAGAGGCCGCGCGAGCTGTACGGCGTTCGGACGCCCGAGATATACGAGCATACCCAGCGCTGGAATGCAGAGCCAAAGTCAATAGCAAGCCACGCCATCCGGCACCTCTTTGGGATTCGGTAGACCATGATCAACGGCGAGGCTCTCGCAGCAACGCGGCTGTTGTCGCCGAGGGCGGGATGAACAACTACCAAGGCGGCAACAACAACTACGGCGGTCCGCCAGACCCACCAAGCATGGATGAGCATGGCCTCTACTTCGCCAAAGATCGTGTGGAGGTAATCGAGATTGGCTGGGTCATTTTGGACGCCGCACACAGATGATGAGGCAGGTGATGAGAAGAGCGAAGAGGGTGGACTTGTGAACGAGTGTAGTCATTGCGGCATGGTCCATGACATCGTAGAGGCCGATGGTAGTGACATTCTCGCTGGTGGCTTTGTATGAAGACATGTTCTGCTAATGTGTGTGCTTGTGCCTCGACTCGTTCTCCGGCTCCCGTGTAGTACATCTCAACGAAGCGGGCGAGTATGCACTCTTCTCGACGATACAGCACCTGCGAAGGACTCTGAAGACTTCCAGCGCGTAGCTGTCAGACGATCGATGCCAGGCCAGAGCTCTTGGAGGCTACCATTATCTTCATCATGCCGACGCCCTCCAACTGCGTGCAATAGACCTCTGAGCTGCTGGTAGAGCGTGTTCAAGCCTCATATCAGCTTTGAGTGGCAAATCGATCGGCGATCCAGCCGGACTTTCGCAGCTTGCTCCGCTTGAGCTTCGTCGGTGTTGCCAGGCCTCAGTCCATATATATGAGCACGCAACAAGTACAATTGCCACTTCAGTGACGAAGATCCATCTTCTGATGTCTGTGAAGAAGCTCCAACAACTTGCAGGCTCGCGTCTGGCCTCATTGTTCAGATACACCATTCGCGGGCTGAGACAGGGCTCTTTCCTCCGCTGCTCTCACAGCCTAGACCCTGCAGCCACCTGACGTAACATAGGTTGCTCCGGCGTTCTAGCTGACCGCCATAGCATCATCGTGGCCTTGTGGCCTGATTTCCACACTGTCTTCCGCGGCGTTGATTGTAAGGGCACTAGCGCGAGCAGAGGCGAATCTCGAGCATAAATAGTTCGCTCCCCCCCAACTCAACTCTCTTCTTTTCTCTTCAGCTCTCTTTGCCTTTTGGCTTAGGTATGTACCCTTCACCCACACTCTCATCCACCTTGACCTTACTGACTTCATCACAGATCAATGTGCAGCAACTTTGATTGGAAGTTTAACACCTTCTGAGGGCGCTACGGCATCTCTTTAGTTGAAACCTATTTTTGAACCAAGTTCGTGGGCCGCTGAGCTTGCTTATGTCCATGGGCACCGTGTCGCTGGTATTGCACTGCCTCCAGCTGACGCGAATACTCTTTTCATCATGACCTTGGCCCTTAGCTGAGATCTGAAGAAGAGATGCCTCCCTCCGAGACCACCTTGTGAACATGTTCGTCAAGCCATTGTGAGCCACACCTCCAAGCAGAGCCATCTACCACAGGGCAAGAGCCAAAGACCCAACACCACGCGACGAGCGGCAACGGGAAGCCGTGCTTGTCCACATCCTTCATACGCAACCCCACCATCAACTGCAGCGTGGTTCATCCATCAGCTCGCTCATCATTGACGTCGGAGCCGTTGGAAGCGGCTTCTGAATCGACACGCGTCCACCATCTCTGACAAAAACAGCGGCATCACTCGCTGCACAACATATTCGAGCAACTTCGGAACGACCTTCATCTGTTCCCCAACCTCACGCTTCTCAACAAGCAGCCCAGCGCAATGGCTCCAGCCGCGAACAAGGAGAGCATGCCGCGCGAGAACTGGACCAGCCCCACGGAGAAGAAGCCAAACGACAACGTAGTCCCCACGCAGCACAGGCCTCGATGTTGAAGCCAACTGAAGAGCATCAGAGCCAACACAGCGCGACGAGCGGCGGCAAGCTATGACTTCGATCTCCAAGAAGCGAGTCAATGCGTTCAGCGAATTTCAGAAAGGTTTCTTTGGTGATGTGAGTATTGCCCACCACTTTCGCCAGGGATCATGCTGACAACCGTGCAGTTCAACACTAGGGAGGAAGCTGATGGCACCAGTGAGCACTTCTTGTACTTGAAACCTACCTCCGCACGGCCAGCGCGAAGGAGGACGCTTCGACCTTTGACGTGAGCCATTTCGACGGCTCTGCTGGCACCCTCGCTTAGTTCCACCCGCTGGCAGACTCTTCAGTTGCGTGATTGACGTGGACGGTGACCTTGTGCCGCAAGCAGCGTTATTCGCTGTTCGGCATACCCGAACAGTTTCAGTACAGCCCGAACAGGTTTGGATATTGCCATGATGCCAGACATGACATCCTCACCCGCCACCGTAGCTGCACCTCTCGAAGTTGACACAATTGATTTGATGCAAGCCAATGAATCCCCAGAGCGCACACAGTCACCCGACGGCCGGCAGAACCCGACGTATGCCTACAGCCACGTTACCACGAAGAGGACGGCGAGACCTTGCTCGAATAGCTGCGCACAGTCCGCGGGACCGACCTCATCGCTCCTCCGCTGCTCGCACACTCCTACAGCGCAGTCGCCCGCTACCCGGAGTATGACACGCCGTCGAAGCGCTACCTCCTGCCGAAGATGGTGGAGAAGTTCGATACGACGCAGTGACGCAGTTGTACAAGACGTTTGCACGCCTTACGACCCCGAGGTCATTTATAACGCTCGAGGAGGAGGACGAGCACAAAGGAGGCAGGCGTCAAGTAGGAGGCAGACGTCAAGTACATCCGGCGCTCTGCGTCCGACAACTTCACGGTGGCACCCAAGAAGCTCAAAGCCAAACGCGAAGAGATTGGCGCGGCGCTCATTAACCAGCTGTGCACAGCTCGCGGCACTGAACTTATTGCTCCGCTACTCGCGCACTCGCACAGTGCGGTCGGCCGCTATCCCGAATATGAGCAGCCGCCGAGACGCTTCGCACCCCCATTTCAGATCGAGACCTTCGACATTACTCAGCTATACCAGGCGCTCGAACGTCTGCGAGAGTCGATCGCTGTAACGGCCATGACGCGACAAGCAAGAGAAGTACAAGTCAAGACTGGAGCGCTGTAGAGGAAGTGATTGATCGGAAGCATGAGGCGTTCAAGGCGAAGAAGCGTGGGATCAACGCTGAATAAAGCGCGAGGCCAAGCTGCAGCGTATCGCCAACCGTCACCCAGCCGCCGCTGTCGCGACGCACATTACGCAGATTCGGTATGCCAACGCCCTGAGCCGCCTGGCTGGCAAGCAAGAGTAAACACATACCACGATGGGCAGGTCTCGAAGCAGTTTCCGCTCCTGAAGCGCGAGAGCTTCATGAACAACATCGTTGCGAGGCTCTTAAGTGAAGGGTACGGTGACGGCGATGCAGGAACTGCGCTCGCACTCCTTGTCTTTGCGCTCGGCCAAGTGGCGCTCGAAGGTGTCTTCGCTTGGCCTGTCAGTGTGATTGGCGGCACCAAGTGGGTTTCGCGGCGACACCGAGATGGCAAGCAAGAGAAGACATCATACCACGTGAGGATCAGAAGGCGACGGGACAGGTGTCGGATCGGAACCAAGAGGCCATAGAGCTTCCTGAAAATGCATCTTCGACAACTCGCTGTCGCCGGCGTTCCGGACTACGGTCACTCCAGAAGGAAGGGCGGCGCTCCTCACATACACGGCAGCAGCAGCAGGTACTGAGGCGTGGATGGAGACATGAAGCGTGGGTGTTCCTCACATTGATGGCAGCGTGGTGCGGCGGAATGGTTGGAGACATATCTCAATGCATAGGTGTCGAGGCATGGCTGGATGTTCTGGTGGCCGTAGTGGGGTTGTGCCATATTCCGTGTACAACTGCAAATTTGATAATGGAGGCATTCTCGCTACATTGTGACTTCGTAGAGCCTGTTTTCATCGTTTGCTGCCTCTGCTGCGGTGCCTCTCGCAATAACGCGGCCGTCGTACCCGAGGGTGTTAGGAACAGTCTACAGGGCAGTGCCGCTCACCACTCTTCATGCGGAGAGCGAGGGCCTGAACGTACTGAGCGCCGGTGCTTGTTGGTTACGGTCTTGAGACCGGTGGTAGTAGGTACTGAGTAGGACTTTTGAAAGGCCAAAGTCACGGCATATCGTCCCAATAGCATCGAGGTTGTTTGTAGGCCCCACGCCCCAACGTGCCCTTTTCGTAGTGCAAAACATCTCGATCTCACGCGATTAAGTCCATGGTACGTGATATATCGTGCTGATGCCGTCGGCGTTGCTCGTAGGCCTCAATGCAGCCTCTCGATAGTTCTGAAAATCACGAGCTAACGCGAACGAGTCCGTGGTACGCGGTGAAAGTCCTCGGTGTATCTCCGGCTCAGACGAAATGGAAGTATAAGGATTGAGGAAGTTTAGGGCAGTAATCATAGCCACCAAGCTTTAACTGGCCATCAACGTACGTATATTTCGGTGTTTGTGATTTAGTGGCGTGTGTGTGCTCTTTGGCATAGTGGACCTCATCTCTATGGATTCTTCCAGACGAGTGAGTGCTTCTGCATTACAAGGCCTGCCTCTCAGGATTCTTCCGATGGGGTGGGTATACTTGGGGGATCATTCCTTTTGCTTCCCTGAAGTTTTGCTTCTATGCCTCCAGTTCGAATAACGCTGGAGTATTCGCTTTTGATTATTATTCACCGAGCTAAGAGGATGTCCCTGCCCGCTGCCATCTTTTTGCTCCGCTGAATAACAGCTATGGTACCTGGTTCGACCCTGAAGCTGGAGCTAACACGAAGGCTCTCGGCTTTCATCGATGAACCAACGAGGGAATGGGTAATACAGAGTCTCAGTGCATGGCACAAATAGCGACGATATCTTTTGAAGATCACTCTGTAATTCAA
The DNA here is from genome assembly GCA_022814695.1 of Neocatenulostroma microsporum. NCBI lineage: Eukaryota > Fungi > Ascomycota > Dothideomycetes > Mycosphaerellales > Teratosphaeriaceae > Neocatenulostroma > Neocatenulostroma microsporum. Next base: position 25,431 of record JAKLLW010000117.1, read on the forward strand.
TCCTCGAAGATATTTGACGACGTCGAGATAAAGCACTGTTAAGGAATCTGCGTTCTTTTGCCCCTTGCTTGGAGCTCACCAGCTCACCAGGGGCTCCTGAAAACAACCTGTGGGCCGCCATGCCCATGCGTATCATGATCTTGACGACCGTACTCAAAACTCTCAAGCCCTGTTGATGGCGATGAGAATGAGAATGTGGATGCTCTACACTGCGGAAAGGTGCGTGAAAGCTCCCTCCTTCGAGCCACCCACGCGTGTCCGAGCCTCGCATTCTTTGACGGAAGAACCCGCCAATAACATTCATCGAAGCCTCGTCAAGGCACATGAAAATGGGTCGTTGATATTCGCGTCGCACTTTGAACATGGACGAGCCAGCTGCAAAACGTTTTCCACCTCCGCTCCAAAATACAAAGATGCGAGCCCTAGCTCGAGGCCGACACCCGCTCACTGGACAGCAAGAGATGGACGGTTGAGAAGGCGGTCATACTCTGCGGGTTGCCCGTCTCCTGAACAAGCGACAGCTCACCCAAGATGGCGGCGCGATGCAACAAGCTTGCACTCATGGAAAGGGCGTGATGCGAGTACATGATCATGCAAGGCTGCAGCGAGGAACGACACCGCGCGCAATGCTCAAGCCGAAGAAACCAGCCGTCCCACCGCCGAATTGATCATCATAGCAAACACATCAAGCATAACGGAGACGCTTCAATACCGGTGCCCAGACTAAGCCCCGACCCACGTCCATGGCATCCAATCGAGCCGAAAGCATCGATCGACAAGCTCGGCCACGGCGCATTGCGTGCAGAAGAGCTGGAACACAACCTCGACGGTGTGCTGCAGCAAGACATGCTGTCAAGAGCGAGGGCGACGATGGCGACGATGAGGTGGCAGCGACCACGGCAAGTGACAACGCAGAATCGCACAAAGCCATCGCCCGCATCAGCAGCTGAATCCGAACGCACGCTACAAGCGAACCATACCAACAGCAGCAGAACGATTCGGCCTCAAGTCGCGCCGTCCCACAAGGCCCCATCTCATATCAGCACTTGACCGTACCTCACAAGCTCGTCCTTTGACCGAGCGTCTGCATTGGAGTCGAGCACTCCAGAGTCACAGCTGCGTCTGACTTGCAATATGTCCTGCAAGAAGGCAGATCATGATTTATCAAGCGCGAGATGGAGCTGCATCCTGATCCTTTGCCTGCGCTGGCAGTCATGTGCTAACACCACCGGAGGTACTGGCAGCTACCGTCGACTCAATGAGCCCCTCAAGAAGACGCTGCACAAAGTCACCGTTCTTCTACGGGGATTTCGATCTCCCGCAACACGAGACCGAGTGGTGTGCCGGCGAAGCGCGCAGAGTACAGGCCATCAAAGACCAGCAGGAGAAAGAGCCGGAGCAGAAGATCCAAAAGGAGGTTGGCGTTCGAGATCAGATTGAGACGCTTGCGAATCTCGGACAAGCACCGACGAGGTCAGTCAAGTCGGCGCCGAGGAGCTCGCTCGACACCGACAAGCCTCGAGCATTCGCAAGGCTCCCTGAAGGCTGGAACGCCATCATACTGTCCGGGGTCACGATCGAATACATGTCGCACCGAAAAGCGGAAGGCGGAGAGTGGAGCGATGAGCGTGCGGAGCCGTGCAGCGCGGGTAGGGCAGCATGAGGACAATGATACGCAGGGACAGCAAGGCTGATGCGACAGCCGCTGCCATATCGCGCTTGGATGTCGGTCTGCAACGTGACAGTCACAGCGCCGGGCTCATCTTGATGGCAAAGAAGCTCAATAATATTGGCAACGGCCCTCACCAAGGCATTGCCGAACCCACCCTCCTCCCCGCCGATCGAATCGACCAAGCCCGGAGCGACGGAGGACGAGAAGGGCCATGGCGCACAGCGTATCAACCGGCAGGCCAAACGAGATGTTGTATATGCTTGCGCGATGAGGCGACGGATCAAGAGCTTGGGATTTGACAGCGATTATTGGGTAAGACGGCCATAGCAAGCCAGGCAAGGCTTCAGATAGCAGCGACGCCCAGGATATGCACGCCCGTATCACATGACTGTTTGCTTGAAAGTAGGCCCGAGTGTCTCGACTTCAGGAGCTTCTCCGAGGCGAACGACTCAAATTGGGGCACCTCGCCAAAGAGGCGGTTTTGAGGGGCCATGACTGGAGGACTGCAACAACGACACAGTACCACCGCCCGAGCTCGTTCCTGACATCAACGGAACGCAACAGATTAAAGGCGGATTGGAAGAACGAGCCAATCCACACTGCAGTTTGTATGGACAGGAGCGCGAAAACCGCCTCAGCGGCGCAAGATATCGCAGCACAAGCTTGGGCACCAATGTCGGCGGGCATATATACACCGGTATGACGCCAGCAAGCAGTGCCTGTGTTGGTGGAAGCGGTATTGGTGGAGGCCACGGCGGCCAGTCTCTTATTCCGGCGTCTACCTACGCTCCGCCAAGCTGTCTCGCCGCTCTCTCCGTACATAACGGGTTGCTATCGTCAGATGGCCAGCACTGGCAATATGCGGCAGCAAAAGTAGCCATCCCAAGTTGGGTTCGACAGCCATACCGAGCAGAAGCTCACCCAAAGCAACAGTTCGTCGGCTGTTCGACGGGACGGCTACTCGTGGATGCGGACAATGTAATCAAGGCCAAGGCCAGTGTGGAGACGCAAACGCCAATTCGTTCTCGTTCCTCAGCAGCGGCATGGATAATCTGACAGAGCGACCATGGCAAGCCCAGTATATTCTCTTCCCTGTTCCTCCCATCCGGCTGTCTGCATGGGCCGCAGACCCCATGCTCTCTGGCAGCGCTTCTCCGACTCTGGCAATCTCGGAGATGACGAGACAGTCCCTAGCTCTTCACCGAGCCTCAAGCACACCGTCTGCAGGAGCCGCAGACCTCGCTGCTCTCTGGCCGTGCGCTTGAGGCTAATCCAACACTCCCCATACCCAGTCTCGCCATCTCCGGCCATATCTTTGCTAGGATGTCTGTGACCTGTCCTTGAGCGACCCGTAACTGCCGAGCATCCGGGGAACCTGGATCAGCCATGGCGTTCATATTGCTGGACCAGCGACGCCGTTCATGTTGATGTCTCGGGGTCCGTGACCGACGAGATCCAGGAGTCGAGAGTTCGGCCACCTTGGCCACGACGACCATTGACAAGCTACCGTGATGCCAGCCCGTACTCGCACGGCAACAGCTAACGCTGCCGGAGTCAGTCGACCATAGCAGTGGCCTCCATGGTCCGTCAACCTTTGCCTGGTCCATAGTGGCGAAGGAATGTCGCCAACTCGACTTTTCACACCTCAACCCAGAAGAGGCAATATGCCATTTGACGACCGTATGTTGCTCTGAATTTCTCGTACAGCGGGTACTTTGGCTTACCGTTCGAAACAGCAACCGATGAGGTGATACTTGCGACAAGCAGCCTGGTTCACAGCAGCGTCCTGACTAACGGAAGTTGGCGGGATATGGCGTCTTGCGCATATCAGACAACAGGGTCATCTCTTTTGTCTGCCTCTATCATGTCTTGTAGTAGCGGTGTGGCGGTTGCCGTAGTGGCGAGTATTGCCGACCCAGGGCTACCGCGACAGACATGGTGAGTATGCGGTTCAGTGGTCATGGAAAGCTTCGCAGTTGGCCACGATCATAGTGGCACGCTCGTCGTTTCCTCGAATGCAGGCTCGTTCGTGGTGGCCTTTGCAACGGCATGTACCTTCCCTTCGGCGGCACACCGCCGTTTGAGAGAGGCAGTCGTATGTGGCTCATTGTGGAATGGTATGCGTTGGCAACCATTCTTGCAGGCTTCTTTCGAGCCAGTACGTTGTATCATCCAGTCCACGACTGCAGGGTGGCAGCTGCTCTGGCGGGCAAGAGACCGATGCTGCCGGCTGAGACGAGCCGACCAGGATAAGACCCAGCTTCTGTGACGTTCTTCTCTTCTCACCTCTTTGCATCTGCCGGATGTATTCGCCTCACAATGGCAGTATATCAACGACTGATGAGAATGTGTTGCATGGAGGCAAGAAGTCTGCACAGACCCGGCCAGGTGGTTTTGTCCCGCTCGGGCTTCTCACCGACTGTTCGGGACGGCAGGCGCTTGTGAACTTTGAAGATCGCCAGGCGTGTTGCGAACCTTCCTTCCTCTGCCGTCTCTTTTTGCTTGGCCTTTCCGTACCTGCCTATCTTGAGCCCACGTGCATGATATCGCTGTGGTCGATAAGAGAGGAGCTACTCTGTAGCTGCAGATACGGAACCGCCTATCGCCATGGCAAGCCCAGCGGCCAGGTCGAGTATACCTTACCCATGGCTCTGTTGTCCCTCTCTTGAGCCTCCTTGAGAATTGATACTAGTCCTCCCTTGCTTTTGTCGCTGCCATGCAGCTCTTTTCCGCCTTGACGATCGCCGCCGCGCTGTTCAACACGGCCTACGCCTGCGAAAGCTGCGATCATCCGGAGAGGGACATCGTACTGAGACGCAATGTCCGCCGTATGCAGCCTGATGCTGAGAATGCCACCTCTTTACCACGAGCGCCGCTCCCATGGGGTCAGATAAGTACGGCGACACCCCTACCCCTACCCCTACCTCCCCCTCCCCATCACCTCCGCTGACTAGCCCAGACTTTATCCATACCACAGACACCCACGGGTGGCTTGAAGGCCATATAAAAGAGAAGAACTATGGCGCGGATTGGGGCGATTTCGTGTCGTTTGTGCGGGATATGAGGAGCAAGGCCGAGGCGTTTAATGTGGATCTGTTGCTCATAGACACCGGGGTGCGTAGGCGAGTCTGGACGTGAGAGGAGGAGCGGGAGGCTGACGATAGCATAGGATTTGCATGATGGGGCCGGATTGTCGGATGCTCCGTCTCTCAACGGCGAATTATCAAACCCTATCTTCGAGGTAGGTGGCCAGATGACTTGGGCAGGGCGGACTAAGCGGGAAAGCTGTGGCAGCGAGGACTGGACACTAGCATGTATGCCCATCTGCTGGATTGCGCACCAACTCTAGGCGCCGCAACAACAGCTCTCCGCCTTGTCTGGTCTGGTGCTGTTACTGCGCTACTTCTCGGCTGAAGATGAAACGGAGACTGACAACCCGCGCAGACCGTGAACTACGACCTCCTCACCATTGGCAACCACGAGCTGTACATCAGCGAAATCACATACGAGACATTCTACAACTTCAGCCAGCGGTATGGCGACCACTACCTCACGAGCAACGTGCAAGTCTACAACCCGAGCACTTCCACATATGAGTACATCGGCAAGACGCATAGGTACTTCATCACGCCAAAGGGCATCCGCATCATGTCCTTCGGCGTGCTGTTCGACTTCACGGGTAACAGCAATGCTTCCAAGGTCACTCCTGCAAAGGAGATGGTCAAGCAGGCGTGGTTTCTGGATGCTCTACATATGAATGAGACTATCGACATGTTCATCCTGATCGGCCACAACCCGGTTCGGCCGTCTTCGACTTTGAGCACGCTTGATACAGTTTTCAACGCTATCCGAGCTGTGCACCCAGACACTCCAGTCCAGATCTTCGGCGGCCATACCCATATCCGGGACTTTGCGGTGTACGACGACAAGTCTACAGCTCTGGAGTCTGGACGCTACTGCGAGACGCTGGGCTGGCTGAGTATGAGCGGACTCAACAGCTCGTCTTACACTGGCTGCGCGAACCCAGTAGGCGTGCCTAATCCTACCATGCCTGCCAAGAAGGTCAATGGCTCCAGCACCCTGCCTACGAATCTCACGATGTCGAACACTACTTCGAACTTGCGATACTCCCGCCGCTATCTCGACTGGAACCGTCTGACTATGGAGTATCATGCCTCTGGCTCACAGGTCAACACTTTCGACACCAGCAAGGGAGTGAACGTAACCCACAACATCACCACCACACGCCACGAAGAGAACCTAACCGCTTTGTACGGCTGCGCACCGCAAACCTGGTGTGTCAGCTGCGCCCCATTCCTCAGCAACGGCAGTATCTACAGCCTCCTCTCCGAAGCCCTGTCTGCTACTGTCATCAATGAAAGCCGATCGGAGATTCCACGCATCATCGTCATCAACACGGGTAGTGTCCGCTTTGACCTCGTCAAAGGGCCCTTCACCTACGATGACAGCTTCATCGTCTCCCCGTTCACGGACGCCTTCCAGTACATCCCAGACGTACCATACGCGCTAGCCAGTCAGCTTCTACCAGCCCTTGATGCCGGACCATACGAGAAGCGCAGTCTCAAGACCCGCGACTTTGGGTTCTACAATCCCAGCCTGCCAGACACGGATACCTGTGTTGATCCTCCCGTCAGCAGCGCACATGGAGGCCTTCAGAAGAGAACACCAGGCCGTATCTTCCGCCGCCAAGCCGTCACGCCAGGCTACACCACCTCCGATGACTTCGGTACAGACGGCGATGATACAGTGCACAGCCCGATCCCCTACTACCCGGTCGACAATGACTTTCAGGCGAACGGCTCCTTTCCTGCAAACGGTTCTATCCCGGCGGCAGTGGACCTCATCTTCCTGGACTTCATTGCTGGAGATGTCTTGCCTGCTCTCAATGGCATGGGTGGAAACTATACGGAGGATGATATCAGTTATTATCTGCCGAAGACTTTCACGACGAACTCTTATTTGCCGGCTTATGCGAAGATAGCGCCGGCGTGGCAAAGGGATATGCCGAATTGTCCTGTGGGATTGGGGGTTGGGTATAATGACAGTGCTACTGCTACTGCGTGAGTGGAGGCGTGGTACAAGGCTGCATGAAGTCTGGACAACGTCTGGAATGACATGTAGACACATATTTCTCGACGGTACAGCAAAGAGCTTTGAAGTCTCCGAGACAGGATAGCTATAAAGGATCCAGTGGCGACCCGCTTCCATTTCCACCTTGGTGCCCACTTGCGCGAGTAATTTCTTAGGGGTCCCATGGCGCAACGGGCATAATAAGCATGGTCTAACGCCTTCCCCGTGAGCTCGGCAATCGCATCTACGATGTCTATTCGCGTTCAATGTCAGCTGCATTGTCTCTGCTAGTGCCTATCCATACCTGCGGCCCTGTACTTTTGGGATAAGTAAATAAGCCTATCTTACTGTCCCGATCCTCTGCACCTGGACATACGAGACTACCTGAGTGAAATTGGAACGGTACCTCGAAATTTCATGCGACCATCATATGCTGAAAGCCTGGGAGCACAATGATGATGGACTGATTGGGTATGTCAGCGGACCAAGGTGGGAGTCTGTGTGCGATCAAATGGAGAATGCGGTTTCAGTTGATCTGTCACGGTACAGGACTCGAAGACGGACTGGACTGCAATGAGATGGGACTACTTAGAAGCTACACTACTATGTCGATGCAAGTCAAACACATTTAAACGTATACAAATCAGACCTCCCCATCCTTCTTATGATCTTGAAAGTCTCCCAATGGGTTCGTCCGCCACGGCAGCACGAACAATGTTGACGCAAAGCCCGCGAGCTTCATGCCGTGACCCATCTCCTTGCCCTCCGTTGCGTCGGGCTTGATGAGGGATAGACACCAAACTTTGATCGAACCGAAGATCCAAAGAATGTGTTGGATGTTCATGGTCACGATGACGCAGGCGATAGCCACCCCGGAACCAACACCAAAGACATACTTCGATGCATAAGCCAACGACATCTCTGGATCTCCCTTGGCGGAGTGAGGGAACTCGGCAATGTCCAGGGCGAAGAAAGCTGCCAGGAACGAGAGTGGCAGAAAGATGACCGTCACGATGGTGAAGACGAGCAGTGTCGTACCTTGCTGTGCCGTATCGTTCGCTTGTTCTCTCGCAAACCGCGCCTCGATTGCGCTGGCATGTTTTTGTTTCAGATCAATAAGATGGTTGACGGAGTTGTACAGGCGTCTCGCCTGATTCTGCATGCGCTGAACTTCGTCCTTCGAGTGCTGAATGTTCCGCACATATGCGGCGAGATCGCGCTGGAGCTTCGTTGGCTGGCCACGACGGCGTTCGGAGACTTGTCTGATAGCTTCTTTCATATGGTCCATAGCAAGTACCATCTGTTCCATCGGTTTGTCATGCCGGTGATGCTCGTGCGTTTGCGTGTGATTGGCAGTGTCGGTTCCCAAATCGGTCGCTTTGCCGGACAGCGGCCGCTTGTCGTAGGCTTCGATAAAAGCCTCCTTCATGCTGATTGCGACTTGCGACTGGTGAGTTAGAACCATCTGCAGCATCTCAAGTTCATCTCGTACGTCTTTGACCTCTTCAACGAGCTCCGTCTCGCGTTGGACATTGAGCATTTCATCGATGGCCTTCTCTGTTGCGTCTTCTTTCGTGTGGCGGCGATTGCGAGGGCTCACGATCCACTCGCCAACTTTCTGCGAGTTCGCTTTAAAAGTCTTGAATCGTGCAGTCTCCGCCTCCATGGAGGCACCAATCGAAGCTTCGAACATATCGAGAGCTCTGGACTCATTGCTAGAGAAAGTATGGTTGCTCATGGCGTTTGCACAATTGCTTGCGATAAGCATAGCGAGTTGCGCCACACTCTGGATACGATCCGTGTAGCGAGAGCTCAAGTACTCTTTAATGCGCTCGTGGACGTCAGAGTGGTCCACAGCCAGGTCCGGTCCGTTATCTTGCTTATCCCATGCCCTCGGGAAGCTCGTGAGTATGAGGTTGTCTCCAACAATCCACATCCACAATTGATCGACCATGAGTACATGGGGTGTGGGAGTCCGTGGTCCAGACTGCCCAGCTCCTGTCTTGCGAGTCTCGGGCCATGTGTCAATCGCCTGTTTCCTTCCTTGCCACTTGTCTATGACTTGATCTCGATCGCGCACACCGGTATCAATAGTACGATAGAAGTACTGGTCAAGTGTCCGTCGTATGTGTAGACTCAACGGAAATGAGGCGAGTTGTGCACGAAGCAACGACTCGTCTCTTTTTATACCCGAAAGGTTGCTTGGCGTGCTAGCGTCTTGCCTCTTGGCTCCCGCTGCTGGCAATGATGGGAGCCTTTTCACGGCATGGTCTTTGACCGCATTGTGCATAGCGATCATTCGCCCGTACTCTTCGGAGTGAACATATGGCATGAACATGAACATATTGCTTGTGGTCGAGGCGTCTGACTGATCGTGTGAGGATCTCTCGCTTCGAGGCCGACCTTGAGGGCCAGGCGATTGCTCGAATCTCGGCCCGCTACCAGAAGTCCCAGTACCACTGTTCAGACGAGCACTCCTAGGATCATGAATGTGGGCATCAGATTTCTCGTGGCGTGGGAGATTTTGCACAATCTCGCCTGTGTAAGGGTTCGCTTCCTCGTCGGTCGATGATCTTTCTGGTCCTCGTCGAGGCCAGTCAGCATCCGGTCCGCTATTGGTGGTTTGACGTGGAATGCGCTGGCACGTTGGTCGCATGTACGTGCCATGAGGCAATTCTCCGCGATGCTGGCACTCGAAAGAATTCATGAGAGCTCTGAATGCTGCTGCATCGGCGCCGTTCTCTTCTATGAAGCGTCTGGTGAGGATACCGTGGCACCAGGCTAGGTTGTTGGCGGGTAGGTGGATCCAACGAACCTTGTCCTGAGCAGGCACTCCATTCCTTTTAGGAATCGTGCTGAACCGGTCAGAGGCTTCGGGATCAGTGTACAGCATGTCGAAGACTGTCGGAGTAAAATCCGGGTAATGTGTTGTTGCATCTTGCCCGTCAGCAAGATCAAAATCCATGACTGTAGCATGGAAGGCACCAGATGCTGTGTACGAAGCGTTCTCGTCTCGTTGTACGTTTCTCCTGTGTCTTTCTGTCCATGGGGCCAAAAGCCGGGCAATGTTCGGATAGCCGTAATAAGAAGCCGTAAGCAGAGGAGTACTGCCATGGCGATCCTTGTGTGTCGTGTCGATCTGTGCGATGCGGATCAGTCGTCGTACAACGTCTACGTTGCCAGCTTCACAGGCAATGTGCAAGGGGGTTCTGGAATCGGACAACTCGCAGTTGACGTATGGCGTGCCTACGTTCTGACTCCGGTCATCCTCGGTAAGGAGCTTCTCGACAATGGTCTCGGCAGCCTGGAGGGGGCTTCCGCATGCATAGTGCAGTGGCGTCCATGCATAGTGGGCTTTGGCGCGGACTTCGGCGCCATGCGCGATGAGCTTGTCCACAATGGCTGGGTTCCCATTCTCTGAAGCCAAGTGTAGAGGTGTCTTGTCTCGACGCTCTCGCTGATCGACCGGGACTCCATACCTCAGCAGATTGTCTGCTACCAGGGCGTTGCCGGTTGCAGCGGCCCAATGCAAAGGCGTCCTGTTGACGTAATCTCGTGCACTGTAATCGTCCAATCCGAACTTAGATGGGTGCTCTTGGAAGACTTCAAGCATAGTCTCGCCCCAAGATCTATTGATGTCTTCGGCAAGGTGATGCCAAATGTTTCTCCTACGAGCATCAATGGCCTTTGCCGTTACTCCTCTCTTGAACAACTCTCTCACGACCTCGACATGGTTTCGCCAAGTTGCGTACACAAGAACGGTACGGCCTTCCGTGTCTGCGGCGTTGATCTCCGCGCCATTTCGGATAAGAGCGAGCGGTATATGTGGCTCTTTGTGCATCTCTAGCGCGTGCATGAGTGTCGTCTTCTGCAGCTGATCTCGTCGCTGCATTAGTTCTGGTAGCTGGCCATCCTGCTGCGCAGACAACAATAGGATGTCGAATACTCCTGCGTTTCTAGCATGCATGAGCGCAGTCCGACCGCGATCGTCTGCGGCGTGGACATCTGCACCTCTGCTGAGCAGTTCTTGAGCTACCCCAGGGGAGCCGGTCACCATGAGTGCGGTTCTCCCTTGACCATCTCTGACATCGACCGCCACTCCCTGGTCGAGCAACAACCCCAGAATCTCCGCCAGCCTGTGATTCCGATGGTTTCGCTCTTTAGCTTCCTTTGCTGCATCGGGCTCGTCTTCGCCGCACAGCTCAGCCACGGCGACCAACAATGGACAGCCATCTCCAAGAACAAGCGTACCACCTACGCGTTCTTTCACTAATACCTCGAGTACAACGTCCAAGTTGCTCCAGGCTGCGCACACCGCCGCCGCAGCCAGTCTTTCACGTCCTACGATCGAGTTCGCATGAGTTTCTTCGATGAGCTGCAGCACGGTTTTCGCCTGGCCCTGCTTTGCGGCTTGCCTCACACGTCTGAGCGGAGCCTGCTTTGGCATTATGAAGCGTATCAGTACAAGTACGAGCCGGGACTTGAGGTATGGAACGATCACGGACGACTTCGCCGGTTGTTCAGTCAGTCACGTTCATGCCTACGTTTGCGGAAGATGAACCATCTAAAGGCCAGAGATGCAGCACCCAAGGACCCCTTCAGCTCCATCTCAGCCTCAGCCTGATCGACAAGCTCGTTGAGGAGCTACCTCAATATAGCAATCCTTAGCGCCACAATCGGAAGCGAGAAGGCAACCCGCCACACAGCTGCATAGGGCGCAGGGGTGGTTTGATGCACCCAATATATCCATCTTGCGGCTTGGCTCTCTACTGAGCGCTACGAATCACCCCCAGACTTGAGCCCAGGAGCGTTTGAAGCTTGCCGGCGTGGCCGATGGTAGTTTGCACAAGTGTGAATTGTCAAGAGTGTTGCGGGCAAGGACAGAAAAGGTATTCGCCTCAAATGTAGCGGCTCGGAGAACGGGCCGCATCTGGCGAAGATGTGCCGAGACGTGCATGAGGCGTGGGGCCAATCCTAGGGCTGTACACCGGCTGCATGCACGGCGCCGTGAGGCCGTCCAAACCATGCGCGAGTCTGACTTGTTGCCCGTCTTGACTGCACGGTTGCACAGCCATCATGGAGGTGCGATACGGATACAAGATGTGTCTACGACTGTATTCGCGGGTCTGGCTGCAGAGCGGGCATCGCTTTTCGAGACCTCTGGCCCCGAGATATGCGTGAGTATCGAGTGGGAACCCCAGTGTGTCCAGCGCATAATCTGATTTGTTTTGCTAGACGCTATGAAGGGGAAGGCGCGGAAAGAGGCCTGGTATAACCCATCAAGTGTCGAGGACGGGGTATATAATCCTTTCAGTCGAGTCAGAAGGGTCGTAGATGAAGAGGAGGGATACAGCACTGGCCTCAGGTTCGATACCGAGAACGATGCTTCATCAATAGAGGCTAGGAGAAGAGAGGAGTTTCGCCCAGTATCCATTGCGCCCACACCCTCATCAGGACCTGCGGACGGTCTGCCGGACCGTCACAATGAGGGGCATGACGAGATAACATCGAGTGATGAGAGCAAGGGCAGCTCTGAGGATCCCACAACCTACATCTAGGTTCACGGTCAGCTTCGAAGGCTCCATAGATGAGGCAGCAGTCGCACAGTCTGGACTCCGGAAGCGCAAACGGAAGTTGTATGTACCTCGGGGCAGGCGGCTCTTCCGTCAAGTCCACATTCTACGGCTTTACCTCATCAAGCATCTCCGCGAGCATGCGTGGGCCGTTCCTTACCTACTACTTCCATTGGTACCAGCCGGCTTCGCAGTGCACTACACCCGGAGCAGCGCGTCGACTATCTTTGTGGTCAATTTCATTGCCATGATCCCAAGCATTGCCGGGCTCGACTTCGCTCTGGACCACATCACAGACTACGTCGGCGACAACGTGGCAGCCCTGCTGACGGACGCTTTCAGGTAAGTCCAGAAGCCGTGCAAGAGCTTCATGGTCTAACGATGCGTTCTCTAGCAACGTTGTGCAGTTGATCTCAGCCGTCTTACTACTGAAGACTAGTCAGATAGCCGTGCTGCAAGCGTCTTTGCTAGCAGGCATCCTGCAGAACCTCTTACTCATGACCGGGCTGGCCTTCTTCGTAGGCGGCTGCTACTTTCAGGAGCAGTACTTCAACCCGAGGCTGGCGCAGACGATTAGTATGCTTCTGCTACTAGCGGTCGTCAGCCTCACAATCCCAACCGTCTGTCGAATGTGGGCACGTACAGATGCAAAGGGTATCCTTGCCGTCTCTCGTGGGACTGCGGTGGTCATCATTGTGTCTTATGTGCTCTGGCTGTGGTTCCAGCTCAGGACGAATCGTTCCTTCTTCAATCCCGATGGCGAACAGAAGACTCCGGCGGCCAAACAATCGGAGACCGCAAGGCCGAAAGTACATCGTGGCGACACGAAGCGTCGTCTTGCCATCATTGGCGCAGTAACTGGCGCCGCAGCTGTGGGAGGTCCGACCAACCAAGAAAAGCTGGTCGCGGAGGAAGTGTCTGATGGTATCAAGTCTGTTGAGCAACGCGCACCGAAGCCAATCAGGAAGCAAAAAGAAGAAACCCTGATGGCCATTGCCGCAATAGGTGCCGGGACAGGAGCTGCCACAGCCGGGGGTCATGTCAACGAAGAGAGCCTTATCCAAGACGAGTGTGTCATGGACTTCCTGCGAGAGAAGGCTGATGAAGAGACTTCAGCTCCGGTGCGCATGGCTAAGAAGCTTCTTTACGCCAAGCCTATACATGGGCAAGAACCCAGGCTGAAGTTCATCACCGCAACAACCCTGCTCGCTGTCCTGACAGCAGTCCTTGCCTTCAACACCTCGTTCGCTACCGATAGTATACAAGCGCTTATGGACGCGCACGGCATCTCCAACAGCTTCATGGGTATCGTCATCCTTCCACTGCTGTCAAATGACTTGAAGACGATCGGAGTTGCTCAGCATGACAAGATGGATCTTGGACTTACTCTCACGCTCGAGCGTGCCTTACAGACAGCCTTGATGGTGTTACCTCTTATCGTATTGATTGCCTGGGGAATGGGCATCGACAACATGACGCTGGACTTTGACGGCTTCTCGGTGGCGTCCGTCTTTGCTTCCATCCTCGTAGTGACGTACGTCGTACAGGAAGGCCGGTCAAACTGGTAAGCATCCGAGCGGCTTTTGTACGCAACGTGAGGCCGATATTCCGCAGGCTCATCGGCGCTTTGCTTATCAAAGTGTTCATCATCATCGGCCTGGCGTCATACTACATTAGCAACTGAAACCAAGTATAGCGCTCGAGGCGCGAGCTCCGAATCACAACCGTCAAGTGTCCAGTCCCTGCATACTCGAGGCATAACTCAACGCTGTACCAAGCAGGTTGCGCTGCTGCTCCGAATGGAACATCTCCGAGCATCGGAGCGCCCTTGTGGGAGGGTATTCCGATACGAACCCTCCGTGTCAGAGACCACGTTGCGAAAACTTCGGGCAACATCCCATTACCGTGTGCGGATGAAAGGAGAATGGCTACCGAACGCTCTGGTAACAAGCCCGATACTCTCAGTACCTCAACCTTACTGAGGTAGTCCGTGATTATGAATGTTCAACACCCAACAGTATATGCACACCAAGCTCTCGTACCGCGAGATCTACATCTCAGACACGGTACCACTTGGCCGAGGGTACTGTCGATCGATGCGACATTGCGCCCTGCCAAGCGTGTCTCAACGCAGCTTGTTCCTAGACGGTGGTATCCTCGATGGACTCGAGAGTGCAAGTGCGGTAGGAAGATCCAGATATAGCCCAAAGACCTTGTCCGTCTCCACGTGCACACGTGGAGGCTCCCATAGGAAGCTGTCGTCCGCATTGAGGAAGTCCCGCATCTCGGACCTATACAATGCCCGCCCAACCACATCGTATACGTCGCCATATACATGCCTGAGTAGCAGCGAAACATGCATTCGCGTGTCGTTCCAAGGGACTTGACAGATGACATCACCTATCTCACTGCTGGGACAAGCAACGCCAACAAAGCCGCCTTGATCGACGAAGAGAAGAGGCGTCTTGTCTCGTTTGTCTTCTTTGCCATTTTCTGCTGGAGGCTGCCCATATCGAGTTGGCATGTCTCGAGTGGCAGGAACAGTACTGATACCAGCCTTGGGAACGGTCTCGTAGAAACCTACGCACGTCCGAAACGGGCTGTCGATGACATACGAGCGTACCTCACTCGCACGCACAAGGACTTCTGCCGCCCACAGACGCTCGGACTTGAATACCTTGTGGCTTGCTAGCCACATGTCCAGATGTCTCGCCCAGTCGAAGGCTATGGTTTGCATTCTTATCGCAGCAATGGATGCTCGCCAGTAGCCCAACGCATTGCAAGACGGCAGTCGTCCTGTAGCACCGCGGAAAGGCGTGAAGCTCAGCGTGCTGGTGTCTGCATGGCGCTGAACACGCCATCCGAGCCAGTCCTGGAAATCTGGACGGTTACAGTGTACGTCGAGCAGACTTTGGAGGAAGGCCGCGTCTGCTAGCCCGAGCTCGGAGCGTTCGTCCCGGCGTGTCGCGGCCAACATAGAAACAAGCAGCTCCTGAGCACTCTTTGAATAGTCGGCTGTGATCCCGGTTCTTTCGCCGACTTTCCCGATCGCCAGCAACCCAAATACCTTGTCTCTAACGTCGTGGCACGCGGATTGTCTGTACCGGCGCAAGACGTCGTAAAGCACTTCCAGCCCAATTCGATCGTTGTCTAGCTCTGGGACCCTCTGGCGGTGATAGATGAGCATGGTCGCTGCAGCTGTGCGCATCACAGCCGACTCGGGCAGAGAGCACAGATGCGTAATGGCGACTTCAAAGCGATCCCAAGGGAGGGTGAGATCGCCAGCCATAACTTCAATTCGCGACGCCAGCAGTATCTCTTGCACTATCCATGTCCGGGAGAAGTAGCTGTTATGGAGAAGCTTGGATACGGCCAGACGGCCCAGACCAGACGCATGCCCCATGTCGTCTGGATACCATGTCGCCCTTTCGCCAGCTAGTTGCAAGCATTGGAAGGCAAGATCGATCTGCTCGTCCCTAGTGCCAAGCCACACCATCACGCTGCTTGCTGAAGAGTATATCTTGCCCATCAATCGGACTTGCTCGTTACGCTCCTGCACGTTGTCTTGGTTTATACAGATGGAGTCGATCCATACACGGAGGCACGTCGTATAATGGTACAAGCTCTCCAAACACTTGGCAACATTTGGAGTGACTTGAACGATGGTCCTGTTGACGTATATCAGTCTTCTGGCATGCGTCGTCTCCCAGCGATGGGACACTGCGGTGAAAGGCGGCAGGGACGATATCGAGGCCCTGATCAGCTTCACTCGTATCTTGTCCCATTTCACAGCGTCGTCCAGCAGTAGTAGTCGTATCTCATCGTGTCTTAAGGACAATCCGAGATATCCTCCTGGGCCGCCCCCTCGGATCGCTGGTCTCCGTTGGGGACTGGTAACGAACATTCGTGCAGTGAGGTAGTAAATGTCTTCGAACCCTCAATCTAGCTTCAAAAATGTTCCATAGAGTCTATTTCTTAAGTATCGCCCATTCATGCGTGGTGCGATGCTCTTGCAGTAGCAGTGTAGCGAGGTGCATGCGTGCACAGCCTGCTAGTAGCTAAGCAGTAAATGTATGTCGCTTTAAGACACGGAACTGTTAAAGAACAAAAGACGCAATGGCCCGACTTATGCTTCGAGTGGAGTGATTGCCTTATGGACGATACTATGGGATACGTGCACGATGGGCAACACAGCCGCTGGTCATAACAGCGAAGGCAATCGCAGCACGCTGCGTCTGTATATGGCCCACAGCCCACCTGTAATTCGCTTAATCGTCAAAGTAGTCTCTGATCGTCTCTCGGATTGAGGAACACATCAAGTGTTTTCTCCGCCGTCACAGAGTACGAGGTTTGATGACACTGGATATCGCTGCCGTCTCCGGAAGATCGGACTTCGAGATGCTATTGCATCGCCTGCACGATGGCTTCGAGGTTCGTTTACGTCCGGATATGGTGTAAGTCTGTCCCCACGGAGAGCAATCGTATTTCGTATACTGCTTAGGTCTCTTGTAGGCTAGCAGCTACCCCCTGTCGCAAAAGAACCTAAGCGGCAACCTCCAGTGTCACTGACCGTCGGTGGCTCTTCGTCCTGGACCATCCATCCAGAGAGAAAGTTCGATACAAATTACTCCTTCCCGACTACATAACCACCCTCATAGAGCCCCTCGACCCCATACAACCGATCAACACACTGCACAATATCCACCCAATCCCTCAGACTCAACACTTTCTTCCCCTTGCCCTCGTACTTCCTAACCAGCCCACCCTCAAGCGTCTTCATCGCCTCCTTCACGCCCTCGGTAACCCGGGCCGGTGCACTAGATCCATTAACTTGGACCAGACTCTCCATCGTCAACAGACTCGGCGTAGCGGACTCATTGACCTCGACGTCAAAATCCGCGTTGTAGAACCACATCGCACGTGGACTGTAGGCGATCCTAGCAGCCGGGTGATAGAAGTGTAGATGCCGCAATGACTTAGCGTTGGCGCCTAGTGAGCGCAACCATTTCACCGCAATATCCGCCGTTTTTTTGATGTGGGGCTTAGGCCCACTGTCTTCGTATTCGATCTCGAAGGTGTTGTGCGAGTAGAACATAGGCAGGGTTTCGCGGCGGATCTGCTGGTTGACGCCGGTAATCGCTGGTGGAACGGGCGGATGTGGTAGAGGTCTAGGTCTCACGAGTTTGCTGCGATGGAGGAAGAGGGTTTGGGGATGACCGTCGATCTCCCTTGGGGTTACGAGCATGGCCCAGACCCTGTTGCAGATCTCCGGAGGGAGTTTGACTCAGTCTGTTACTCGAATCGGACGCCATGATGTGATGCTGTACCCTCGGGTCCTTGGGATGACGGAGGATGCAGTTTCTGGGACGAACGAGGGCGAGAGTCTGCTTATGTATGTGGGAAAGAATCCTGGCTAACGTAAGCTTTTGAGACGAAGGGGCGGAAAAGCCCGAAAGCTTTAAGTGACGTTCACCGCATTGCTGCTGCTTCATTCACTCCCATCCCATTCCAGAAACGAAGACTTTTCAAGAGCCTCGGCACTCCCCCGAACCGCACCCTGTCCCGCAACGGCAGTGGTCGACGAAAGAGTTCATGATATGTGGTGACCGGTCCAGATCTCCGTTCCTAGGATAGTGCGATTGGCCCCTGGATTGTCTATCAGAACCAGAAGAGCTTAATGGGTGCCAGGAGATCAATGTGGTCAGTGTGTCGTCATGAGACAAGCGCGGTGCCAGGAGATGAGTGAAGCCACTCCCTAGCATCATCGCCTGCGTCTAAGCTTCCGAATGGACCTCCATCAGTCTATCGGGAAGGCTGAAGCTGACGGCTTCGACATTTCGGAGATGGTGATTAGGAACGTTTTCGAGTCACAATAGCAAACATCAAGAAGCTGTAGGACCACTGAGTCGACCAGAGACGGGAAACAGATCTCGGGGATCTGGAACATTTCGTGAACTCATAAGTGCCTACCCAACCTTGAACCATCCTTCACCGACTTCAGTCATCAAGCGACCCCAACCTCCTCAGCATCATGCAGCCCCCGCTCTCTGACTTCTATAAGCCCGCCCACACTCCCTTCCATCCCCTCGTTCTCGTTGGCCTCGACCCCGTCGTAAGGGTACCCAAAGTCCTCCTCAAGCTTGAAATCCTCCTTACTCAACCGCTCCATCACAGTCTCCTGATCTACAGCGAGAGCATGATACCCTTCCCCCTCATCATCGAGGTCCGTAGGTACCCATGCGAGGGAGAGGGCGCGCTCGATAAGGCCAAGGTCTCTGTCGTACTTGTTCAATAGCGCTGCTTGTATGGCTGAGCGTTGCGTCTCCCATACCGATGCTGGACAATACTCAAGACCCTCCAGGAGTTTCGTAGAGATACGATTTTTGAGGGTCGCAAATCGAGTGTCAGTTTCAGCGAGGACTTGCCAAGCAGCCCTCAGGTCGCCAGAGTACGTCATTTGTTCGACGAACCAATAATCCCCTCTCGTCTTCGTCGTCATGAGCGGAGAGCAGGAAGCGAGGTTCTTCGGCTTCAATCTCGCCTCGCTTTTCTTCCAGAGTTCCCATTCGTGCCAGACGGCGGTGCTGTGTTTACAGCGAGCGAGGACGGCGATCCAGCCGTGGAGGTACTGCCAATCATCTCTATCTAGGAAGGTTCCAAGATGGTATTGTTGCTCCGAGGGAAGGTGCGCAGTGTCTGAAAAGCCGGTAAGGACTTGCAGCAGCTCATCTCTCCGCCATCGTCCGTTGCGGATTTCGCCTAGCCCGCGGTGGCCGATGGAGAATTTGGCGATAGTAGCGCGAAAGACGTTGGAAGTCATATCCATTCCTCTCTCTCTCATAGCCTTCAGATACTTCTTCATCCCCCTCAAATCCCTCGTCCTCGCTGCGAACTTCAACCCAAGAACCAGAAACTGCGGGTCGAAGGGTACGCCCCACACCCTAAACCTCCCATGTATGCCATTAAGCGTTCTCAGCACTTCCGCATCATCTACATTGTTACGGCAGCGATAGAGTGCTCGCATGATCGGTTCGTGTAAAGCGGCCAGGTGCCGACGGGTCGAGGGGGACATTACGAGGGCTACGGCTATCACCCGATATATATCGCGCGGAGTCTCGCAGCGTAGCAGCTGAGCGCGAATGATTTGACGGGCGGGTTTATCACTGGTAGCGTGTTCAAGGTTGTGCTTGAAGATGTGGTGTGGTATCGGCGCTGCATTGGCTTCCGGGAGTTCGAGTTTGGGTTTACCATCTCGTCGGGCGTTGTGGATGCGGTTATGTCGCAACTTCGGCCAAGGGTTGGAGAGGGTTTGTAGTATTCGTATTCGTCGATCCTTCTCCTTCCAGAGTATGTTGAGGCTTTGGAGCGCTTCGCGGACGTCTTCGACATGGGAGTCGATGTTCCAGGGTGGCAGCTTCTCTTCTACGACTACAGCAGTCTGCCTGCGATCCGTCTCATCTGCGATTTGCCGTCTCTGGGCTGGACTCTTGGTCTTGCGAACACCCATCATCATCCCGCCGCCAACCTCCATTGGTGTCATGGCCATCGTCTCCATCCTCCGTCTCTTGATCGTTGTCGGTCGCCGTCGTCCGATGAGTGCCTGTCTTGCCTGACATGCCAGACAGACCGAAGGCGCCCTCCTCGCCGCCATGCTCTAGTATGCTGCCGTGAGGTGTAAGTGAATGCTGTTTCGAGATGGTGACTGCTGCGGTGGATGTTCGGATCGCCGCCGAAACGCAGGGACCCGCTTCCCCAGATTTCGGCGAAGTCTGTGCCCAATTTCGTCACCGCGACACTTTTTCTGTGCCTGCCGATCTTGGAGTCACAGCCTTGTCAAAGAAGATAGTTGGATACAAGTCTGTCGCCTCTATCGCTGGCGCATCTCAATAACTACACCGCCACCGTCAACACACGACTACATCGACAGCATGGCAGACTCCACAGCATCTCCCGCCCAAGGCCTCGCCCCACCACACACCTTCGTCGAAAACGAAGGTTACATACCTGACGACCAGACGCAGCGTAAATACATGCCCGGCAGCGCTCTCGACGCCGACGCCCAACCCCACAGCCTCGAACAAGACGAAGAATACGACGACCTCTTCTCAGACGACGGCTACGACGACTCTTCCCTCCAAGCCTCCAACCCTTCCGACTACACCAAAGCCTACAATCGCCAACGCCGCCAGAATGATCCCTCTCTCCCCGAAACGCAGAAGCCGAAAGCGAATCCGCAGCTGAATACAAAGGCGAATATCGATGACCAGATTAAAAGTTTGTCAAAACATACTGGGAAATTACGATTAAGCGACCTCGAAGCTGGGCTGGGAGGAAAGAGTCATGGCGGCGCCGAGAAGAGCGATCGAGCGACGACAGAGCAGGTGTTGGATCCGAGGACGAAGATGATACTTCTGCAGTTGATCAATCGGAATATCGTGAGTGAGATTCATGGGGTGTTATCTACAGGCAAAGAAGCGAATGTCTACCACGCCGTCACTGTCCCACCCTCCTCTGAACTGGAAGGGGAGGCGGCGGTGAAGCCTCTGCATAGGGCAATAAAGGTATACAAGACGTCTATCTTGGTGTTCAAGGATAGAGACAAGTATGTTACGGGAGAATTCAGGTTCAAGGGGGGGTATAACAAGAGTTCGAACCGCGCTATGGTGAAAGTCTGGGCGGAGAAGGAGTTCAGAAATCTACGACGACTGCATGCGGCGGGGATACCTTGTCCGGAACCCATCTACCTCAAGGCACACGTCCTCGTCATGAGTTTCCTCGGGAGTCGCAAGGGTTGGCCTGCTGCACCAAGGTTACGGGACGTAGAATTTACCGCCACAGACAACACAACCGAAGACGATGTGTCGAAGAGATGGACGGACGTCTACTTCACACTCCTGGGGTACATGAGGAAGATGTATCAAGTTTGCCGCCTCGTGCACGCAGATTTGTCTGAGTACAATCTCCTCTACCAGGACGACAAACTGTTTGTCATCGACGTGAGTCAAAGCGTGGAGCATGATCACCCCCGCTCCCTGGAGTTCTTGCGCATGGATATCAAGAACATATCCGACTTTTTTAGGCGGAAAGGCGTTGACACACTCTCCGAACGGGCGGTCTTCGGTTTCATTACTGCCTCAGAAGGCTCTACGGAAGAAGAGGGCATGAAGGAGATGGTCGAGAAGTTGTACGAGAGTAAAGCACAGCACGGCGAAGTAGCTGAAGATGCCGAGGGCGAGAAGGAAGTCGATGATGAAGTGTTCAGGCAACAGTATATCCCGCAGAACCTGCAGCAAGTCTACGATATCGAGCGGGATGCTGAGAAACTTCATACCGGTGAAGGCGAATCGCTACCTTACCGTGATCTCCTCGCCGGCGGTGCTGTACAGCCGCCCTCTGCTTCCACGCCCGCAACCACCACCATCGACGGCGGGGCGGAGGACAACGAAGAGCATTCCACGGGTTCTGAAAGTGATGAAGAGGGGAGTGGGAGCGAGGTCGATTTCGGTGAAAAGCAGCCTAGGGGTAAGAGGTTCGTGGATAAGGATGAGAAGAAAGCGCATAAGGATGCTGTGAAGGAGGAGAAGAGGGAGAAGAGGAAGGAGAAGATGCCGAAGCATGTTAAGAAGAAGCTTGTTAGTAAGGGGAGTAGGGGAGGGAGGCACTGAGGAGGCCAGGGTGGGTCTGGTGGTGTTGTAGCTGCTGCATGAGATCATGGATCACTGATGGTATGCATGAGATGATGATTGCCTTTCTCTCTCCTGTCTCCTTTCGGCAACCTATCGTCTCTTCTTACCATCCGTGCTGACTTCGCTCCTCCATCATGACTTGGTGTGCCCAATGCTGCCGATTGCACTCCGCAGCTCGGCCGATGGAGCTCTGATCTGCTTGTAGACTCCAGCAGGCAGCGGCGCCGACGTAGACACCGACGTTGTCTCTTTGCTCTCATCGATAGTCACCAAACTTGCCTTCGACGCCGTAGACCCGATCGATGCATTGCAAGATAGCAATCCAGTCTCTGCTGGTCAACGCTCTCTTCCCCTTACCCTCGAGTCTCCTGTTCAGCCCACGAGCAAGAGTGTCGAGCGATTGAAGACACATGGTCGGCGCCCCCAGAGTCTTGGTCTTGCCAACGTCGTAGGCACACTCCAGTAGACGCGGCACACCACCTTCAATAAACTCGACGTCAAATCCGGCCCAGAGCATAACGTAGCTTTTGGATCCTGTGAGGGTGAGCTCCGCTCTTGGATGCCGCGTCCGGACTTCTCGCAGGAACTTCGCATTTGGGCCAAGTGAGCGTAGCCAGTGAACTGCGCGGTCGCGATCTGGGAGTGAGTGGCGGGCAGCAATGCCGTCGTATTCAATGTAGAAGACGTTTGTGGCGCAAAACATGGACAGGCTCTCGCTGCGGATCTGACGGCTGACTTTTGTTAGGGCAGGTTGTACGGCGGACGTTGGCCGTACTGCCCAGACTTCCTGATGCGTCTCTTGAGGCCAGAGAGTGGTTCTGCGGACGACGAGCTGAATCGGGTTGCCGTCTTTGTCTTGGCGGGTGACGACGAGGGACCAGATTCTGTTGCGGAGTTCGGCTGGGAGTGAGGTGAGTCTGCTCTCTGGGGATGCTTCATTGTCTGTGGCGTCTGTGGTAGATTCCATGATGGTGTGTCGATGTTATTGTTCAAAAGGAAGATGGTATGGCTGGCAGAGGTTGGAGATGGCTTTATAAGTCAAGACAGCTGACACATGCAATCAGCACTACTGAGTGAGCACGTGTAAGCCCTCCAACGTCATCGCATTGAGTGAAAGACCTTGCGTGAGGAAGTGAGCGGTTGGCGGAGTAGCAGATTCTCACGCCCGGAGTGAGACAGATCTCGGCTTCAAGTGATTGACCGTTGGACATGGAAGGCACAGCGAGTAAGCCATTGATTGCTACATCATCTTAGACTCCAAGGCTCTCTCATCTCAGAAGTACAGTTTCGGGGGCGCTCAAGACTTCTCACTGCCACTTCGCACCCTTGCATTGCTCAAGTCCTCCCCCAATCGCCGTGATGCTTGCCACCATACTGCACCAGCATAGTCAATTCTCCCTCACATGTAGCTACCACTCCCCCCTCCCCGCCCGAAAAGCCTGTCAACCCTCCTCAAAACGCTCATCCACTCCTTGAACTCCAATCCCGCTTTTCTCTTGCCCTTGAATTGCTCTTGCAGGACACGCGCGGCTTCCTTCATCAGGATTTCCGTGGGCAAGCCAGGCTTTCCACTTGTCGTCCATGCAAAGTCGAGTAAAGTAGGCTCAGCAGTGACATTGACCTTCACAGTGAACTCGGCCCTCGACCCTGCCCTGTCGTTCCCGGCATACCATTCGAAACTGCCTAGGGTCGGGGTTGGGGAGCTGAAGCGCACCTGCCGAAGGTGGATGGTATTCTTCCCGAGAGACTGAAGCCATTGCTTGGCGGTATCTGTGGCGATGGAAGGCCACTCGCGAGATCCCGCAGGAGTGTCGTAGTCAATGACGAAGATATTGCGGGCGTAGAACAGTGAGAGCGTCTCATTGCGCAGCTGACGGTTCACTCTTGTGAGTGGTGGATGGGTCGCATAGCATGCTTCGGCTTGCGATGCTTTGCGGCGAGTTCTTCGGAGACTCGATGGCAGTGGGTCGCCGAAGCAGTTCGTGATGGTGACGGCTTCGGTCCAGATCCGGTTGCGAAGTTCTGCTGGTAAGCCCAGGAGAGCGCACTCCCTTGAGTCGCCTGTGGTGGACGCCATACTGCTGTGGCGAGGATGTTGTATGGGAGAAGAAATGATAAAGGACATGCAAGTGCGGAATGAATGGGGAAAGAACGACTCGCAACGAAGTGGGGCCGTTCACGCCGGAGATGACATGCCACAATCTACCAGATGTGCCACTGAACTGAACAAAGGAACTAGCTTCTTGTGAGAGGAAGGCAATGGTGAGTCTGGTGGTCAAATGGATTGGGACATCCTCCTCAGAATTCGTTGCCATTGCGACTCCTCGATGTACTTTCCCGATACACCTAACAGCATCAACATCGCTATCGTACATGCTGTCCGCAGAAGAGACCTGATAGCTGTCGTCTAATCTCCGAGGACTGGACCTCCCGTACGCAAGCGGTAGTCCTTCAGCCTTGCGTCACTTGCCGTTGTAAAGCCCGTGCCCTGTCACACTGTCCGAGCTGGCATCTTCACAAATGCCAGTCGACACCCTGCTCAACCACCTTGTAACCTCCCTCGAATATGATCTCGCCGCATCCAGGCGAGAAGAGCCGATCAATGCACTGCACAATGTTGATCCAGTTATTCTTGCTCAGCACTGTTTTACCTTTCCCCTCATACTTCCTAGCTAGTCCACCCTCGAGAGTCTCCCGTGCGCCCCTCATGACCAATTCCTCCTCCTCTGACACTACGTGATCGACCTTCGTAGAGCTCGACAAAGCTAGAAACCTCGGCGTTGCCGGCTCGTTGACCTTGACTTTGAACTCCACCACACAGAACTTCGGCATGATCGGCGCAGACCGTTCGCGATATCGAAGTCTCGTCGCCGGGTGTCTGGCGTGCACTTCACGCAGGAACTTGGCGTTTGGGCCCAGGGAGCGAAGCCACGCTACTGCTTGGTCGGGGACCTCCGTAGGAGCGATTGATGCCGTACTCGATGCAGAAGGCATTGTTGGCGTAGAGCATCGTGAGCGCTTCGATGCGGATCTGGCGGTTTACACGAGTGATTGCTGGTGTGAAGGCGGTTTGAGCCGGAGAGTCTTCGTTGTTCTTTCTGCTGCGGTGGCCTACGAGACGGATGGGTAAGCCGTCTGCGTCCAGGTTGGTCACGGAGAGCGTCCAGATCTTGTTGCGCAGCTCTGGTGCGATGGAGAGGAGGAAGCTGCTTGAGCTGGTGTCGATGTCCGATGGGGAAGCCTTGCTGTGACGTGCTTTCGGCATCTTGGTGCGGTTTGAGCTGGGCGCCATGTTGCGGGTTGAAACAGCTGCTGAGTCCTGTGGCGTTCAGAAGAAAAGAGTTCCTGCTGAAGGTGTGAAGTGGAAATTCGTTACGGGTGACGTAGGTCGAGATAGAGGTATAAGTAGTTGAGTCACCACGTGAGCTTCCGGCAAGTTCACAAGTGACCCCAAGGTCACAACGGGATGACGTCGCTCAGGGTATTGGAGCACTTTTCGGCGCTACAGTGAGCCCTGAGATTTTCAGAAATACTTCCCAGTGCCTTCCTCACTTCTCAGCAGCTCCACCTCACTCTCCACGCAGCTGACGATCACCTCTGCGCTCCCGTCTGGCAACCTGGGCATGACACCCACCAGACCTTCTTCGCCAGGATACCTGAATCGCACGGCCCGCCCGCCGAAGGCTTCACCCCAATCATCGCTGTACATAGAAGTGCTCGTCCAATCTGTGCCCATTGCGACATCGGCGGATCTCATGCCCATGAACGCCCAGTTCACCCAGTGATTCTTGTTGAGCTCAGCCATGTACGAGCCAACTTTCGCAGGCGTCACTTCCGAGATGGAACGTCGGACAGCGAACGCAGCCTGCTGAAGGCCGTGTATCGGATCGAGAAGAGTATCGATGGGAAGTGACATGGACAGCTGGTATACTGCGTTTCCGACATACCTCTCCGGAAGGCTCAAGTGGCGGCGAGCGTCGGAAGGGAAGAAGAGGGTGCTCGTATCGGACTCTGCTCGCTGAGATAACTGCGAAGAGTGTCGCCAGCTGCGGATAAGCGTTAGAGTGCGCCATACGAAGGCGACAATAGCGTCATGGGTAGACATTATAATCGTTCCATTATCCATTGCGGCATCCTGCTTCAGCTTTGCCAGACTGCCCGCGGAGATACGGAGGAGCACCGGTACTTCTGGCGATGTTGCATGAAATGGGTCTAGCGATGCTGGGTCCGACGATGATTCAATCGCTGGAAGACTTGGAAGCTCTGCATATCCGGAATGGTCTTCATATCTGAAGGGAATGTCACTGGTGACTTTGCGTATGGCACTGCGATCCATTCCCACTGACTCTGCTTTCTCCGCGAGCAGGTTTCTACTGGGATCGTCTTGTGCAAGCTTCACCTGCTCGCTCAGTATCGTCATAAGCTCGTTGTTCCCCGAGCCATCGGCTACGCTGTGCGACATAGCCCACGTCAGGATTGAACCACCCTCGATGGTACTGAACTGCACCTTGCATGCAGCATACGGCTCATTATTGCCGAGATTGGCTGGCAAGGGGACCAGCACATCGTAAGGTAAGTCGCTGGGCTGGAAGTCGCTGGCCTCGAGTTCCTCGAAGGTAGGCAGAGTCGTCCTCAGATCTTTCACGATAAGCTCCAGGCCTTTGCTAGGCTTGATGGTCCGCCAGTTTGCGTTCCCATAGCCTTCTTCGCTGGAAGATGGAGGGACCACAACACCGCCGAGGAAAGGGCAGCGATCGAGAAGGGCTTGTAAGCCTTCTTTGAGTGTTGCCAGCTGAACACTGCGCTGTGCCGGTGAAGTACAGCGGAAGATAAGCAGTCGGCGGCTGTAGTGGACCGGGTGCAACGCATCGAGGGCTGCAAGGTCGACACGAAAGTCAGGACCACGTAGGAGAATAGGTTGCTCCGGGAGAGTGTCGTCCGACATAGGGCTGGGTTGTCGGGTAGTGGGCTAGCAGCACCACTCCTCGGGCGGGTCACTGGCAAGCTTTAGTGCTAAGCAATTGGAATCGCTCCTATCTACATCATCTGGCAAAGGAGGGCAGAGAAGCTCATATACTACCTTGCCATGGGTTTGATCACTACCATCAAGCTGCTGCGTCGAAGCTGCTACAAGCGATAGCGTGCAGTAGCGCCACACCTGATGCAAGATGAGTCACTCATCCGACCCAGTAGTGACGCTTAGGTTGCATGCAAGAGGGATCACTAAGATGTGTCCTTCGGAAGTATACTATGAAGTTGTTGTTGTTATGAGATGGCTCACAATGACGAGAGAGTAGTCGAAAGCAAGATGAAAGTGCCGTCCAAGGGGCGGGCAAACTTCGGGCAGAAACAAGGCCCGAAGGGTCGCCAATTCCGCCTCACCAAGATAGCCACGCTCACATCTTCTTCCATCACCTCTCTTTCTGCATGATCAAGTACGGCCGCCACATCATGTCACGACGGAACGGTGGAAACATTCAGGGTCAGGGCATCAGTAAGTCGTTCAACTTCACGGCTAACAACAGACCCATGATGAAACAGAAAGTCCCATGCCGCAACCGATGTGGTTTCTCCTGTCGGCAGTAACCCGTCTGGATGCGGTGGACACCACCTAGCAACACCCTACAGCGTGCGATGCAGATACAAAGAGAGCACTGACATAACGCGACACATGAGAATCTCAAGGGCGAGGTATTGTCTTCTGGTTCATTGCTGACACTGTCATACAGGTAGGTAGCCAGACCCGGATTCTCTATCGCCGCCACAAGGACGCTGGGCGTCCGTAGCAGTCACGATCATCAATCATACCAGTCCCTCTGGTCATACTGCGCGATTCTCCCTCAACCGAAGGTACTCCGTTTTTGATGCCGAAAATCAATTGCTGCCAATCAGTCAGACTCCATGCGCTGCGCTGCAATCCCTCACGCTCAGACACCTCCCTTTGAAGCCTCTCTGCAGGACTACTCGCTTACCGCCGAAGGCTGTAGTCCTTTCGCCCTCTCACCCCTGCGAGTCGCCAAGGTCACCGCAAGAAAGCCGGTCATCAACTGCACCCAGCTATCTGCGCCCAGACCCCTCGCCTCTGCAACTGCGTCAGCCCTGCTAAGCACCTCCTTCAAAAGCTCCCCAGTGCGCTCCACCGCATACTCGACTTCTGGGTCCGTCTTCCCCTGGCGCGAATTCCAGCCGTTCCTTGTCATCACTCCTTGCCTCTTAAACTCCACCTTCCCAGCTTCCGCCCCCTCCTTCTCAAGATCAACATGCATCTCCAGATACCCATCTACCGCATGCGCTGTCCCATCAAGATGAATGGGACCCGAGATCTTAACTTGCCGGATGCCTCTTGCAGCATTCTCGCTGATGATCTCAAAGAATTGGGCGGCATGCTCCACGTCCCGGGCACCCCGGAGTGAATAGAAGACGAAGCGAGTACTTCCGAAGTACAAAGGACCGGCCTCGGCTCGAATCTCTTTGCACACTTGGATAAGCGGCAGGAGAGCTTGGGCTTGGGCATGTGTGTGGATGTAGAGGGCGCTTTCTATCCTGTACTGCAGGGTGTGCGTGACGAGAGCGAGTTACAGATGCGGTTGCGGAGTTCAGCGGGAAGGCTGACGAGGTGGCAGGTAGTGTTCGCCATCTTGTTGCTTTATCTAGACTCGTGATGGTGCGTTCCAGTAGATTACTCTTGTAAACTGTCAATGGGAACCGAGGGGTTTTAAAGATTCGGCGCAATTGTAGGCAGCGGGAGGTGTTACCGATTTCCAAGTTGGTAACGAACAACAGCGAACATTCACCTGCTGCAGATGGCAAATATTATTCGGCGACATAACGGCCGTGAGTATGTGAATGCTACGCCTCGCAAGTTCTGAAGAATGGGGGCAAGGCCCAGGGTCACTGCCCAGGGTCACTGGGCCTTATGCAATCGAGAGTGATCTTAGGAGTTGTTCTACATCTGCGATTTATCCTCTATTGATCCGGCTGCACAGGACCGCCCTATCTCCGACAACAAAGCATCGATGCGGAAAGGCTTTGTGACTACCGTGTCAACGCCCGCACTAAGAGCGTCCTTCTGTTGCTCCGCTCTCGCATTGGCTGTGACCGCGATTAACGGAATCCTTCCATTTATCTGTGCCTGCTGCTCCATCGCTCGTATACGACGCGTGCATTCAATTCCACCCATTATCGGCATTTCCACATCCATCAAGACTACGTCAAGCGCTAAGCCTCCAGGTCTGCAGAAGTGCGTGTTCTGAATATGGTTCAAGGCCTCCTGACCATGATTGGCGACCGAAACATTGAGTCCGACTCGCTGCAACTGCTTCGCCATGACCTTCTGGTTTACCAGATTGTCTTCCACTAAGAGGACATGAAGCGACTTGATTTTCCTTCCAGCTGCGCCGCCGTTCGCTGTAGCATTTTGCCCTTCTTTTGCACCCGACTCGGCAGGAGCCCGTCGAACTTTCTCACCGGACCGCATGTGCTTCGTAGAAGGTGGCGAGCAGCGAATCGCCTTGACGAAGAAGGTGAATAGGGAGCCTTTGCGACGTATAATAGAGACTCCCATCTGACCGCCCTGAAGCCTAGCGAGTTCTTTACAGATGAAGAGACCAAGGCCAGAGCCACCATACTTGACATGAGTCTTCGGCGATCCCTGTTGAAACCTCTGAAACAGATGCTCGAGGTCGTGGCTTTCGATGCCGCGGCCGGTGTCCTTCACAGTGATGCTGACGAAGATTGCCGACTCTTCGATTGCGGGCATATCGCTGCCGCTCTTCTCGCTGGCATTGGTATTCTCGTTGGCATTGGGAACATATCTCACTTCGGCGTCAGTTCTCGGGCGCTGTCGACTTGCAGATACGGTCACGTCGATGCGTCTTTTACTTTCTTCTTTCGTGACTAGCGCTCCCCGATCGAATCAGTATGCGTACCGGTATGCATGGCAGCAGTAGCGAGACTCACATTTGATCGCGTTGCTTACAAGGTTGATTAGTATCTGCAGCAAACGAACAGGATCCAGCATGACCCAGGCCACCGGGAGATCGCGGTATGACGGGTCAACATTGAGGTATAAGCTGATATCTCCCTGCTTTAGCTCGCTTTCGAAGAACTTGAGAGCGCGAGAGACTTCTTCGAGTGGTTCCATCTCGACGGGAGACACCACAAGTAGACCTGATCCCAATTTGGAAAGCGTCAATACGTCGTTGATGATACACTTCTGGTGTGCGACGCAAGACATGACCGTCTCAGCGGACTCCAGCGTTGCATCGACAGTGTCTCTGCTCATCGTAAGCTGATCGCCAGATTGCGCTGAGAGGTCTCGGAACGTGGCCAGCATGCTCTCTACACATAGCGAGATGGCAGATAATGGATTGCGCGCTTCATGAGAAGTCATGTCCATGAAAGCCTGCGAAAGTCAGCAGGTCTACATCACAATCCAGCAAGTACACGAAGCAGTACGAAACGTGTAAAGGCTGCATCAAGTCACGTACCTCTTGCTGTCGCTTGAGCTCCAAAGCCTCCGCGGTCCTA
>JAKLLW010000118.1:0-55920 GCA_022814695.1 Neocatenulostroma microsporum
GTGCTGAAACCGCTTGCGAAGAGGTCGATAGCGAACACCAGGCCATCGACCGAGTAGAAGGACAAGTAGGATTCGTCCACATTCGTCGGTATAGGCATTTTCTCGGACGCCTGCAGCAGGAGATCGTAGAATTTGCTTGGCGAGCCAACAAGATCGCTTGTCGCATACATCAGGAAACCGAAGACGAAGATGGCGATGAAGAGGATCACGGTGTGCACCTATATCTGATATTCAGCGACCAAGACCACCACAGACGCCCGTGTCAACTTACATAGTCCGCAATGAACGTTGACCTCAACCCTCCAGCGATCACGTAGGCCGCAACCACCAACGGGATCAAGAAGCAAGCTGCATACACATTCATACCAGACAGTGCTGCAACGACCTGGGATCCGCCAAGGACCAAGCAAGCACCGACCAGCATGTTCGTCGCGAAGCCGTTGAAGAGGTAGGTGACATGCGCCACTTTGCCATGGCGAGCAAGCACAATCTCCGGGAACGTGTGCGCTCCTATACGCGATGGGTGCAAGTTTTAGCGGACGTCTCAAATGGTCCCCGAAAGTTTCGGCCACCAGTATGCTTACCAGGAGCATTGGCCTTGATCTTGATAGCTATCAAAGCGAACAGCAAGATCTGGAATGTCCCCATAGCGCCATACCACATCGGTCCGCAAACGCCGTAGGAGTAGGCGAAAGTGCTGCTCGTGAGGAGGGTGGCGCTCCATGTCCATGCTGTCGTCCATCAGTAACTTGCTCTCGAACGAATCGTCGTGAGATGTGGCGACGTACACGAAACAATGCCGGCAGCGATCAAGCCCGGCTTAACAGATCTCGAAGCCGTGTTGAACTCCTCCGCTTGCTTGGTTGAGAAGCGAGTATATCTGTTCTGCAACCAAGTGATGCCAAGCATGAGGATAGCGAAGACGCCACCGATGCCTATTACGATGCCGTAGCCTGCACCGGAGGGGAGGACCTGGATACCGCTGCCTGAAGCCATATTGCCAGTTGATCTG
Organism: Neocatenulostroma microsporum; assembly: GCA_022814695.1. Classification (NCBI taxonomy): domain Eukaryota; kingdom Fungi; phylum Ascomycota; class Dothideomycetes; order Mycosphaerellales; family Teratosphaeriaceae; genus Neocatenulostroma; species Neocatenulostroma microsporum. The sequence goes on from JAKLLW010000118.1 coordinate 1,013, forward strand.
GTGATCTGGTGAGCAGCAAGAGAGATGAGACGGAAAGATTCGAAGACCACCTACTGGAGTCAACCTACGGTGGTGGAGTCTCCCGTCCAACCTAGATATACCGTCCAACATGTAACAACAGCCGTCGTCATGTCTGCTAACATCCGATAGCGGCGCGGACCGCCTATGCAAGTACAGCTGGCCGCCAATTGCCATGAGCAGTTGATATGAGGGCGTTGAGGTCATGGCAAGGGAGTGTTGATAAGGCCAAGCTGCGCCAGATAAGGCAGGAGGCAGAAGCTGGCGGGAGATGCAGACCAGGCCGGGGTGCAGGCACGACGGCGAAGATCATCCTGATAGGCGAGAGCATCTGCAGGGCAGCTAAGTAAGCGATCAGTCACGTGAAATAGGTTGGTATATGCGGTAGCCTTGTCGTATGTTTCATCCAATTGCTGGTTCAAACACAAATCCTCTGCCCTATCAGTGACAGCCCTTGCTCTTTGCTGAAGAGCCCTGATGCATCAGCTGGTAACACAGTCCCTGCCTTCGCTTGATATGCCCTGCCGCTCAACTCGAACGGAGTTCAATGTCCCGATGAGGGCGGTATATGCAGCGCATGTCAAATCCTGCATAGCGAACGTAGAAGTCGTTTTAAGTATTCCTGGCACTTCTAATGGCACCAGCCATGAGAGCGTATGATAAGACCCCGAACATCTATTTAGACGCCGACTCATGTGGAAACAGGCGCTGTCTCTTCCAGTTGTACTTCCGACACAGGGTTTTCGTGAGAGTCTTCTGTAGCTCCCGCGAGTGCCTCGACCTACCACAGCCTTTCACATGCCTCGGCGTCACTCCGGCTTCGGCTTCACCCTCTGAAGACTCGTTCTGGCAATTACGAAACTTCTACCAGGAATTCTACCGCCGCTGAGGATACCCTTGCGTCTGAACCACCCATGAGCCAAAATCTCGAGATGTCGATACCAGTGGTGGCCAATGCTGCGACCGAACTGCAGCGTTACTTCAATGACCGCACCCATTCCGACATCACGGTGCGGCTCGCCGACCGCTCGATCAAGGCGCACAAGCTCGTCCTAGTCCTTTCATCGAAGTTCTTTAAGGCTGCGCTTGAGGGGAGGTTCAGCGTGAACACCCATCTCCGCCAAGAGTCCAGGCCTGGGTGATACTGATTTCTAATTGCAGGAAGGCGACTCCTCATCCATGAGTCTCCCCGAAGACGATCCCGAAGCGGCGGCAGGTATGCTACGCTACTTCTACGGCTTGAAACCTCACGACGCAGCGATCAAGCCGGGTATCTACTACGACTTGAAGCTCTTCGCTATCGCCGGGAAGTACGACGTCCCGGGACTACTCAACGACTCAGTCGTGAAGGTGCGGGAGCACCTCGAAGCTAAGTGGCATGATGTGAACTTCTCGCGGCTCGTATTCGACACCTACGAAGAGCTTCCGGCGCATGGTGGACAGTTGCGCACTGTGGTGAAGCAGGTGTGTCGGTCGCACATCAAGGAGTTGCTCGCGAAGAAGGACTTCAAGGAGATGGTGCTGGACGTGCCGGAGCTTGCGCTGGAGCTGCTGAAGGATATGGCGGCTTAGGCGTGGAAATTGGACGGCGCATAACAGCCTGAGAGCTTCAAGGACGACCAGAGCCTCCGAGCCGCGACCTTGTTCTCAGCCCTGCGCGAGAGCACCAGTGTGCATCAGATAAGACTTCTGGCGTTGCATTTCCAATCAGTCCTCGTGACCAGCTGACGTCTACTCGTTGTGCCACTCAGAAGCATGCTCCGCCGTGCCAGCATCTCGCGACGGTGACTGTGATCGTACCTGCCAAGCACAGAAGTCGTGCCTCCGATATCGTGCGAGCGTGAAAGCCAACAGTGTTTCAGGAGGTCGCAACGTCGTCATCAAACAATCGAAACATCACGTGCCTGCCTTGTGTCTAAATCCTGCTGAAACATGGCTGCCGGTACGAACCTTCCCGCCCTAACAACCAATCAAAGCGCGTTTCGACAGGGCCCCTCGTACCTCTGTATAGACCTACGTCATTTCCCACGGCAAGGGAGAGAAGAAGCGCAGCTGCCGCTCCTTGGCTGTTGGTGGGATGAAGAGGAAGGTCTTCCGCCTGACTTTCTACTCGAGGACGTCAATGCACTTCTGCATGCTGAGGGGCTACTACTACTACTAATGCGCGCTGCACGTCAACCGCACCGCACCACCAGCCTACATACACCGAGCTTGCGAACGTTTCAGCTATCGTGAAAAGTTTAAACTCCCGTGGATGAACGCACACATCAAACGCCGCGAACGAAGCACCGAAGAGAAGAAGGATTTCTGCGATACGGTAGAAGGAGGAAGAAGAGAGAAGGAAGCAAGGAGGGGTGACGTAGATCGAACGAATCCTTCCTGCTGGGTCTTGGGGATCTGGGCCGTACCGAGCATCGCCTGACTCCCTCAGACCGGCGAGCGCAGCCTTAACTTCCAAACATCACACCCAGCTGGTTCGGTGCGATAAGGCATACATCTTTCGAAACAACAACAACAAACAGGCACGCCCTACTCGGAAATCACGCAGCGATGCCCGGCGGCATCTTGGAGCCCAAAGTACGGTCGTGCATTGTGCAGTAGGCCATGTGAAACCAGGGCCTTCCTGGACAGCGTCAGGCATCAAGTCGGCACTACCACCGACTTCGCACTGCTAATAGGTATGTCAGCCCGCTTTTCTCACTACAGCGCAGCCAGAGTACACAAGGCGATCCATGCTGCTGTACATTGAACACGCATTGGGTATGCGAAAAAATGCCGCAGTGGCCTATGCGACTTACTGCGTCGCTAGCGAGAGGGTGTCAGCTCTGCGTTGAGATGCGCAGGAGTGAAGCACAACATCCTCCCGCCTGTCCCTTCTTCTCACCCACGCCGCGAACTGTGATTGACAGAGAGGGACGGGCATCTCGTTGGCAGAGAGGGTTACACTGCAGCAGACATCAGGCACTGACTCAAGATGTTCGAACAGCACCACGAGAGGGCAAGGGCACGAACGCTCTCTGTCCAGCTACCGCCTCCGTACCCTCGACCGCTTACCACACCACCAGGCCCGGGACCGAGACCACCACTCGCTGCATTGCGGAAACCGCTCAGGATGTCTTCTAGCCGGAACCTCTCGCCTGGGGGTAAGCGGATTGCAAATCAGGGCAGGACATCTGACAACACCCTGGGCTATGGTGATGGGTATCATGCACAGAGACACAATTCGTACAATTCGTACAGCAACCCGAACCCAAGACATAGCATGGGCAGCGGCGTCATCCCGCTATCGACCCAGACGTTCGTCAACAATCAGCCGCCGCAAAGCGCTCGCGAGGCACCGCGTAACACCGGCTATGACACACCGATCAGCAGTTACTCCGGTCAGCCTCTTGGCGGTCATCACAGGCGAAACTCGTTCAACAACCAAGCCCGCAGCAGGCCGACAATAGTGCAGGACATTGGCCGGCCAGCGAGCCCAATGAAGCCAAGAGAAGTGTACGACGGGCAGACGATTGCAACTTCGAGGGAGCCTCATAGGACGGAGAAGAAGAAGATATACTCGGTGGATGCTGCATCGGGCAAGACGAACTTGGTTGCAGACGTTGACGCAGCTCCTGCGCCACGAGAGAAGCATCACAGGCGAAGAGAGAGCATTGATCGGTCATACCGTATGGACAAGGATAAGGATCGAGGCAGGAACACCAAGACCTATCATATCAACGGCCATGACAGAAGCCGGGACAAAAGCGTAGACGATGAGGGAGCGTACTCGTACACCGATGCCGCAGGCATGTATAACACCACGGAGCCAGCTTGGCGGCTCGAGGCTAGGCCAAGGAAAGGCAGCATGGACCGCAGCGGTGCCAGTCGGGAGCGTCCACAGAGCATGATGATCGACCCGTACGCTAATCCACGATCATCTGCAAGAGAGCTTGGCGGTGGTCCGCCTCCAAGTGCCAGAGGCTGGGATAGGCTTGGTGACCTAGGCCGCGGTAACAGCGTACGAGGACCACCAGCTCCTCGCGTCGCTCAGTCACTTGTCAGAGGCAGACCAGCTTACGAGGGTGGTGCTTACGGCGGTGATCCGAACTACTATGTCCCGCCTCGTACAAGCTCCAGGGACGCACGTGGCCCGACTGCTGTGCACCAGGACCAACCCACGGCTCGCGGATATGATCAGTACGATCAATATGATCGCCAACCACGCCGTGAGCGCAGGACCAGCGTGACGAGGAAAGGCGATCCCAGCCTCGAGCGGAGAGGTTTCGGCATAAGAGCCGATAGCAAGGACCGCTATGGTGGCTACGGAAGGGGCAGTGATGAGAATATTCAGGATAGACAACGGCCTCGAGACTCGGCATACGTTGAGCCGCATCGACGGGACACTGCGCCGGAGATCCCGTATCATGTTGAGCAGAGGCTCGAGCAGGAGAAACGGGATCGCGAGCGGCAGTATCGGCCACGTGACGACGGACTAGCGTACGACCGGGAGTACGAGCGTGAAAGGGAACGAGAGAGGACGCGAGAGCACGAGCGTGAGACTGAGAGGGAGAGGGAGAGGCAGCGGATGATGGAGCGTGAGCCTGAGCGCGATAGGGAACCCAAGAGGCATCATCATCGGAGGGATACCAAGGATCGGGACGATGACTATCGGAGCAAAGAGAGCAGCGATGATGGTCCGAGTGGGCTGGGCAAGGCTCTTACTGGGGGTTTGGCTGGGGCTGGTGCCGCTTTTGGGCTTGGGAAGTTGTTGAATAAGGATAAGGGTGACGATGAAAGGAAGGAACGTGAGAGGGAGCAAAGGGAACGTGAGAAGGAGAGGGAGCGGGAACGGGAACGAGAACGTGAGAGAGAGCGGGAACGAGAGCAGAGGGAGCGTGAGAAAGAAAGGGAGCGCGAGCGTGAAAGAGAGCGGGAGAAGGAGAGAGAACGCGAGCGCGAAAAGGAGAGGGAGCGAGAGCGCGTTGAACGTGAAAGGACTCGTGAGCGCGAGCGGGAGTACGAACGTGAGAAGGAAGCTCAACGAGCGCGCTTCGAAGAGCCGCCTCGCAAGGAAGAACGCGATAGGCGGCAACGTGGCCCGGACTCCTACAGCGACGAGGCGCCTTTCGAACGAGCCGACCGCGGACATCGTGATGCGGACAGAGGACTGGGCTTTGCCTTCGAGCAGGCGCCTGAGCCACCGAAGTCTACTGCTCCTGTTGACCGCCCACGAGACCGCGAACGCGCTCAGGAGAAAGATTTCGAGCGCGATCACGAGGACAAGCATGTGGACATGCCGAAAGCGCCGATCATGGATCCTGATGAGGACTACAGACGGCGAATGGAGCAGGTGCAGCGTGAGCTTGGGAGTGCTTCTCTCGACGACCGTGGAAGTTCTGACTCTGACCCGGACCGCGAACGTCGAAGACGCGATCGTGAGCTCCGCCATCGCGAAAAAGAGGAACGAGATCGCGAACGCGAGCTCAACGAACCCAAACTCAACGCTGGCGTCGGTCTGACTCCAGGTGGTATCAACGAGCAACCACCTCCTCCCGCTCTTCGTCGTAGCTTCGAGGACGCGCCTTCAGAAGCTGGTACGGCTTCCACGAGTCAGGATCAACCTGGTTTGAGACGGCGACCGAGTGTTCTTGATCGCCCGATGGTTGATGAACCGGGCCAGATGGCGGGGGCGCAGATCATTGACAATAGTCAGAGTGAGAAGCGGGAGAATCGTGTCAGGATTGTGGATCCGCCTACGGAGGAAGAGGAGGGAGGGAGGAGGCCGAAAGGGATTTTGAAGCAGCCTACTAAGAAGTTCCCCGACTACCCGAATGCGGTGAGGGAGGGGGTTGCGCCTTTGAAGGATGTAAGTTTGCCTTCTTTGTTACTCGTGGGTGTGGATGAATGTGTATGCTGATGTGTGTTATAGGCGACTGTCAAGGGCATCCCGCCCGGAGCTCGATGGACCAAGATCGACCGCAAGCTCGTCAATCCCGAAGCTCTCGAAGCTGCTCAAGAGCGTTTTGAGGAGAGGTTGGACTGCGTTATCGTGCTGCGCGTGCTCACCAAGGAGGAGATCCAGAAACTTGCGGATAAGACGAGGGAGATTAGAGGTAGGCGTCACCCTTCTACTACTGTCTATGACGATGAAGATGAGCGAGAACCTGTCTCGCCGCCGCTCGATGCGCAGAGCGCTGGGGCGAAGATGTATGCGGCGCCGCCTTCGGAGTAGTACTCCGCCGACAGCGTGGCTACACCAAGCACCCACCAGTACCAGCAGCAGCGTCGCGAGAGCGACAGGCCTAATGTCAAGCGTCACGGCTGGACCTTCAACAACACTCGCGATCTTTTCAGTACCATCTTTCCTAGCAGCAAGTCTCACAAGCACAACCCACTAACCACATATTCTTATCCCACAGAATCCTACAAATACGATGAAGAGCGCACTGAGCGCAAGGCCTCCAGACGCCGAGATAGGAAGAACAGGGATGAGTATAGCGATGATAGCAACGATGAGTATGCGGCCAGAGAGCCGAAGATGCTTGAGGCGCCTTCGACTGTTGGGTCGGGCTTGACCGGAGGTAGTGGGAGTGGGGAGGCGGATTTTATTCGGGAGAACAGGGACAGGAGGCGGGAGAGGGATGAGGGGAGGGAGAAGGAGTATATCAGGAGGGACGATAGGGCGTAGATGCTTTGTGTGAGCGTTTGGGTCTGCGATCGGACTTTCATCACTGAATGGTACAAGGCGTTACATGGGTTTTTGCTTAGATTGTTGCTATGCATGAGCACATGGGGTTTTCGAGATACCATTCTAGCAGGCTGGATATGCGTGCCGGTGTACTGCTGTCTTCTGTCGTAGGATAGTCTCGTTGCTATTATGACTTTGCTACATTGGTCCGCTCTCTCATACCTAGACCGCTTTTTCGTCTGTGGATGAGTTGATCCACTACTTGACCCAGCGCCCGCGTCTGCCTTCCAGAGAATGGGTTGTTCGTCGGGTTGTCGTTGGCGTTTCTACCCACTCTCGGCGTCGGCATTTCAGTCCCCGCCCAGAAACAACCTGGCCTTAAGTCAACCCTGTTCCTGACAGCCTTGTGCTTCTGCTGCCCCAGTCACTACAGCACATAGTAACCATGACTTCCCTACCATCTCCGCCCTTTATAGAGATCCCTGGCATCGCCAACTTCCGCGGTGTTGGGGGGCAATATGTCGGCCCAGGCTCCGTATATCGCTCAGCGGACCCGACACGAGCAACCAAGTCTGGGCTCGAGAAGATGAGCAAAGATCTGGGTAAGGTCAGTCAATGGGTGGGAAGCACTGGCTTGGTCGAAGTAGATTCTGACGGGGTGCGTAGGTATAAGAGTAATCTTCGACCTCCGCTCAGCTCCCGAGATCAAACGCGAGGGGAAGGAATGGGAGGGTGTCTCGGTCGACCAGCCAGACGTCTTCAGCGAGTACGGCATTAAAAGAGAGTGGGTGCCTGTCTTTGCAGAGAAGGACTACGGACCCGAGCAAGTTGCTCTAAGGTATAAAGAGTACACTCGCACTGGATCGGAGGGATTCGTGAAAGCGTACTACGATATCCTGCTCTCCGGCAAGGATGCCTATGGAAAGATCTTCCGGCATCTGGCGCAAGATAAGCCGAGTCCTTGTCTCGTGCACTGTACAGCTGGGAAGGACAGGACGGGTGTCCTGGTTGCTTTGCTGTATTTGCTTGTAGGAGCGCCGGCAGATGAGATCGCAGAGGAGTATTCTTTGACCGACTTGGGTCTGGCGGAGAAAAAGCCGGAGTTCATTGAGCGGTTGATGAAGAACCCAGCGATCAATGAGAACAGAGCGGGTGTAGAGAACATGGTTAGCAGCAAGAAGGAGAACATGCTCGCCACGCTGGAGATGATTAAGACGCACTTTGGGAGCGCTCCCGAGTACATGAAGAAGTACTGTGGTCTGACCGACGAAGAGATACAGAAGGTGAAGAAGAACATGTCGGATGGTGCGTTGGTGAATATGAAGTAGGAGGCCTGAACAGCAGCAAATTGCTTCAAATAGGTACCAGTGCGTCAAGGATTCACTTTACTCTGCGCCACCTTGACAGTCCCGCTCGGCTGTGAATGAGCTGCACCCTCGCGTGGTGGCATGCAAACGCAACTAGCGTGCAAACGGAGGCTTGAGACTGCATCTGTAAACTCATCTGCTTTTACTTGTGCTCTGAACGTACTCTACAGTCCCTTTCACCACTCGTAACACCAAAGACAAGTCAGCTATGAATTCGCTCACACAAACGATCAGTGGTATGAACGCCAGGCGGGTGCAGGCCTTTGGCATGTGCAGAGCACCTGTCCGTGTCGATGGTGGATATGAGTTGTGCATGGGACCATCAAGAGCTCCTGGCAAAGTTGCTGTAAGTTCCTCACTGTCCGACATCTCGCATCCGCATGCTGACAACCGTGCCTTGTCCAGATCAATAGGTTCTTCAAGCGTTTCCATACCCTGGATCAAGAGGTCACCGTGGACGATCATGGCATCCGCGACCGCAGCACCATCGTCAAGATGTCTCTGCACGATGTCAAGAAGCGCTATGCGACTGCGGAGTCCGAGGGTACTCTCATCGCTCTTGACGTGCCATGTCCAATACCGGATGACCATGTCATTCCCAGCACCATGCAGGAAGTCCAATACAGCCTGCTCCGTGCAGCTGGAATCGACACCAAACACACCTTCGCGATGCTAATGGGCGGCTTCGGTGTCACCGCCGCCATGGCACCGTACGGCTTCGGTATGTGGATGACTCCGCAGGACGACAAGGTGCTCGTCATTCCCGCAAAGGCGATGGATGGTGCGAAGTTCCTGGCGTGGTTGAAGGACCCAGATGGTCACAACTTCGGACTCGCGGACATGGCCAACAATTTCGACCTCGAAGTGGGCCAGACGATGTACATCCCGCCAGGCACCATCTACACAGTCATCGGCAACTTTGCGCTTGCAGGGTATGTGTTGAGGTTCGACGATATTGCGGTATGGTCAGCTTTGCTGGCTCTTCAGTTGCGGTATCCGAAGACTGCGAGCGGTGTGTCGAAGTTGGCCGCGAAACAGTATCTCGACGCCGTGGAGACTGTCATAGATGCGGCGGTGCAGAGTGGTGATGTCAGCAAATTCGGTGGGCAGCAGTCCATCATCGACTTTCGCTCCAACAAACAGGTTATGTTCTGCCGAAAGGGAACAAGTCGACTATACGCTAACATCTCCTAGATCTGTGAGGGTTTGCTTGCTTGAGCAGGGTATCTAGCTTCCACACTCAGATGCCGCGACCAGCTGAGAAGAGAGCTATGCGATGTGGTGTGCGCTTTTTGGCATCACAGGACTCAGGCCGTGATACCAGTGGGCTATGGTGGTGTACTTACTTCTCCCCCTCTCGAAATGATTTCCTACGGTATCGCCGGGTGTCATGGTCTTCCTGGCCATTCATGTCGTGTCTCAAAAGCCCTTCTGCCGTTCGAGGCCCATGACGCTGAGTAAATCGCTGCGTATTCGGGCGCCATTGAGGAGGTTTGTCTTGACGGCGCCACCCTCTCAGCCTGCCACACCGCGCCACCACGCTGATGCAAACTGATGACGGCCACAGCGTGAATTCCCTGTCTCGGGTATGGGTGCAAGATACCAAAATACCATAGCGAACGTCATTGGAACAGCTGCTTCGCATCGACTAAGGGTAGGCAGTGGATCAAGAGGAAGTGAGGTGGTGGAAAAGGTGGGGTTGGAGAATCGTGCCGATCTGTCAACAAAGCTTTTGGCGTTGCTGTACGACCACCGTTGCTGGGAGCTGCTTCGCCTTCCAACGTCAGCCTTAAGCGTACACTGTGCATACGGGCGCTGCAAATAGAAACGGTAGACAACGCAGTACCATCTATCCCTTCGTGTATGCTCTTTGACGTACCACCAGACTGTGTTTGAGCTTTGAGAACATTGACTTTGCACATTAGAAGTACAACATCGCAACAGCAGTCTGGGAAAACTTACTACTCAACAAGCCACTCGTACTGAGTCCGAAGACCTATCAGAACCACGTCAGACAGGAACTGCACGTGAGAGTGTGGTGTCGACGAGCCACGCTTCCAAGGAGGTGGAGCCTTCCTTAAGGCAAGCCATGTCGGACCGCCAATATGGCATACCTCCAGGCTATGGCTACCAAAGGCCTTCCCATGCCAGCACGTCAGCACCACGGGCACCTATATCGCCAATTAGCCACAATGATTCTCTAACATCCTTACCCCACGGCTACGCTTCGTCTGCGCCCATATCGGCCCCAAGCACCGCGCCTTCTTCGCCACATCGACGGGCTGCACAGCCTTATGAAGCTCCTCCAGTCCCAAGACACCAACAAGCCCAACATTCGCCTGACCGGTACCGACGTCAACCCGTCGCTGTGTCCACTCTTCCTGATTATGGCTCGCCATCTAAGCGTGGAGGAAGCCCTGAAATGCACTTCGGCAACTCTCAGGCACTGCGCGGAGTCGACAATCTGTACGGAGGCCGGATGATGTCACCATCGCCGGAGCCAGAGGAGCCGCACCGAAACGATGTGTCGTACAGCCCGCCACCGGTGGACTATAGACCAAGAGAATACCCGCCTGCTGATCTTTCTCCTGGCCAAGCCAGGACTACACGGCCGCGGCATCAGCCTACTGACTCTCAAAGCTCTGTGGTCCCGCTTCTACCACCAGAGGCACACACATCACCTTCAAGGCCAACCGCGCAAAGAAGAAGTCGCAGGACACCGGTGGAGGACACCACTGAGTACAGGCCGTCGGACAGGTCGTACGCTCACGCTTATCAGGGTGACGGGTATGATGGACATGTGCATCCAGTGGATATTGCCGATGATAACGAAACTGGTTATGAAGCACCGCCGAGACGGAAGCATCGTAGTCGAGTCCCTGCAGCCGCCGCAGTGGCCGATGAGACGGGGCCGGTATATCGAGGGCGGAACGACGACCCGTACCAAGGAAAGAGCGAATGGTCTTCGGAACATGCAGATCGCAGGAAGCGCAAGAAGTGCATCATTGGAAGCATCATTGCGTTGATCGTGCTTGCAGCCATCATCGGCGGTGCTGTTGGCGGCGTCCTTGCATCGAAGTCTTCTGGTGCAAAGGGTACATCGTCCCCGTCATCCTCGGGTGATAGCAACGGCCTCTACGACATCAATTCCAAGCAGGTCCAGGCACTCCTCAACAACCAGGCCCTGCACAAAGTCTTCCCCGGCATGGATTATACGCCACTCAATGCACAGTACCCAGCTTGTCTCACGGTTGGTCCGGACCAAAACAACATCACACTGGACGTCGCGATGCTAGCCCAACTGACACCGGCCGTCAGGCTATACGGAACTGATTGCAATCAGACCGAGATGGTGCTTACCGCCATCGACAGACTTGGCTACAACGACACTGTCAAAGTATGGCTTGGTGTCTGGCTCGGAACCAACGATACCACGAACGCTCGTCAACTGCAGCAGATGTACCATGTTTTGGACACATATCCATCGACGCACTTCGCTGGCGTGATTGTCGGCAACGAGGTTCTGTTCCGAAAAGATCTAACAGAAACCGAGCTTGGCCAGCAGCTACAGAACGTACGCAACAATCTCACCGCCAAGAACATCGACTTACCAGTCGCAACTTCTGACTTGGGTGACGACTGGACCGCTGGTCTGGCTGGAGATACTGACATCGTCATGTCAAACATTCACCCCTTCTTTGCGGGTGTGACGCCAGAGGTGGCGCCAGGGTGGGCATGGAATTTCTGGCAGACGAATGATGTTGTACTTACAGGCAGCTCAAGCAGCAAGGGCTATCCGAACAATATCATCTCTGAGATTGGTTGGCCTAGTGACGGCGGCAATGATTGTGGAACCGACAGTGGGACTTGTCCAAATAACACAGCTGGAGCTGTTGCGAACATACCGAACATGAACACTTTTATGGACGGGTGGGTATGCCAGAGTCTGAAGAATGGCACGACATACTTTTGGTAAGAAATGTTTCTTCGTTATTTCGTATGCGTGTGGTGATACTGACGGTGTCTCTCCAGGTTCGAAGCCTTCGACGAGCCGTGGAAAGTAATCTATAACACCGACACTGACAGATGGGAGTCGAAATGGGGTCTGATAGATTCGTGAGTGTCTCCGTATCATACAATAGCGAACACACACTGACTGTTCCTCTCTGCTACAGCAATCGCAATGTAAAACAGGGGGTAACGATCCCAGATTGCGGTGGGCAGACGGTGGACAAGCCGTACTGATGCCCTTAACTGGCGACGGATGATTATGCATAGGTCCAGTGGACAACGACAGAGGTACACGAAGCATAGCGTGATGTATATAGCATGTATATGGGTGTATGGCCGCCACGAGAAGACACCGAGAAGGCGCGACTCGCGCTCCACTCAACCAATCGCGTTGATTTCCTTGGCGCGCGTTGTCTTTCTCCCCCGCTCGTTCACTTTGCCTTCCTGTCAAAAACCGACACACAAACTTCCTGGAACATCTGTTGCCGATGGAGCCCGGAAGCCCGCCGTACAACGAGCAGCACGAGCAGCACGATGATGGCGGCTCAGAAAAGAAAGACAAGCGAACGTCTCGCGCCTGTCTGACGTGCAGAAAGCGCAAATCTGCGTGCCACCTGTGAGTTCAAACTGCACCAATTGAGCGTGGATCCCACCAAGCTCCAGTCTCGTCACATCGCAGCAGAGAGCTAGGCTGACAACGTCTTAGGCCGATGGTAGATGGAGTAGTCATAACACCATGCGCTCGCTGTAAGTCGACCGGCCAAGAGTGTGTAATTGGCTCGAGCAACAGAGGCGGTCGTCGTGTTCGCAAGAAGCCATTGCAATCTCAACAAGAAGAGAGCGAGGATTCGAAACCTCCAGCCAAGGCCCCAAGACTTGCATTTCCGGAAGAGACGAGCTTCGCTGAAAGCTCGAATGACCCTTTCGTAGCCACGGGTCAACACGATGCCTTTGGAACTATGCTACCTCAGATGAACCCTTCGCCGACGCCCGCAACGATGTTGATTGACCCAGCGCTGAGTGCTGAGCCTCCTACAGGGGCTGGGGCGACAAGAGAATCATCGACCGGCTCCAACATCAACTTCAATGAGCTGCAGAATCCCAGCGACGCTCTTGGTATACTAGCGCAGATCGCGAGCAATGGGGAATCTGTTCCGAACTATGCAATGACCGGACAGCAGTATGGCATGCAATTCGGCAACCAGGACGCCTTGGACTACCCGCTAGTCAGGGACGGCAGACTCAGTCAAGCGAGAGTCACCAGCTTGCTTCAACGATACAAACAATACTACCATCCGTACTTCCCTGTGGTACCCGCAGCGACCCTTGATGCTGCCAATCTCGTTCGTACAGCACGTGAGGAGCGGCATCTACTCACAGCGATACTGGTGATAGCTTCACGCGACCTGACGGAAGAGCCAAATGTCTTCATTGCCTGCTCTGAATACATGAAGACCTTGGTATCTGCGCTTGCGGCAGGTGGGCCAGCATATATCGAGGCTGTGGAAGCGCTCCTCCTACTTGCAGAGTGGACGCCGTACACCTCTCGTAGCGACGCCGGGCATGTTGGCCGCGGTGAGGAAGACCGCGAAGCATGGATGCATGTCGGTACTGCACTGCGCATCGGCTACTACCTTGGACTGGATCGCTACTCATTCGCTGTCAGAGGCGATGATACCAAAGATCCGCAATGGCAGCGAAAGCGACTAGTCTGGACGGCTTGCTACATCAGCGATCGGCAGATCTCAATCCGCCTGGGCAGAGCCTTTTGGTCGAGAGGACCAGGCCCGCTTACGACACTGCGGAAGGAAGACTTCCCAATGCTTGCACCAGCCACTCCTGGCGAAGAGGACTTCGCTAGCCTGTTCCAAGCTACGCTGGAGCTGACATTGCTCTTCTCGAACGTCCATGATGTGCTCTATTCCAATCCTGGCAACAGCATGCGCAGCCATCTCAGCGGCGGGTACATCAAATACATTGATGACTTCAGATCCGCCATCTACGGCTGGAAGTCGGTTTGGGGCACACTGACATGCTCGCCGAACCTCAAGGCTACGCTGTTGATGAGCTATGACTATCTCAGGCTTTACACCAACGCATTCGCTTTCCACGCGACCGTCAAGCGCGCAATGTCGCAAGATCAAAGCGGAGAGAGTCTAAAGCGGAAACGCGACCCAAGCATCGAACGAGTGTTCTACAACAATGTCGGGGCTGTCGGCGACGCTCGATTCATCTACGAAGGACTTGATGCGGCCAAAAGCCTACTGAGCATGTGTAACACATTTGTTGATCCGGAGAAGGCCTTGCGATTCATGCCCTTACGGTTTTACCTGTACTGCGTCTATAGCGCAGTCTTCCTCTACCGCGCAAGGTGCGCTGGCGTGCTATCCGCCGACGAAGAGCGTTCTGTCCGGCAGATGGTGCAGGAGACAATCGGTCGTCTCGAACGATCGGGCATTGGCTCGCAGCATCCAGGTAGTCGATACTCGCAGCTGCTGAGGCTGCTATGGGATAAAGTCGACCGCAAGGAGCACAAGCGGAACCAGTCAACGGCTACTCTCACGAACCCGTACCGACCGGGTAGCATGGGTGGTGTTGGTGCTACACCAGGCTCTAACAACTCACTCAATTTCCAGGAATCCCCTCTCACGGACCTCGTGGGTGACTTCTCCTGGACCGACCTCGATGCCATTGGCAACTTTGCCGTCAATGGCAGTAATGGCAATCCTATGGGTGGCGATGCTGAATGGTGGTCTGGGTTCTTACCGACAGACAGCACGAACTTCATGCTCGATACGTCTTTCGCCATGGATGACTGGAGCCTTGGACTACAATGAGCATTCCTGTGGCATTCTTCTGTAGCTGCACAAAGTCGATCTTGCTCAGACCGACACAGAAAGGATCCCTGTCTGATGTCGGGTTCCGACGGCATTTGGTCTGAGCTTCGGCTATCCACCAGGCCTATGTTCTGCCGGTAGTTTCTCGACACTGGGAGTCGCCCCCAGTCAATCCGATCTTGACATAGAAGCTTTCCACCAATATGTCATCGTCGAGAGCAGCTCTGCTCATTGGGAAGATCACGCATGCGCGGAAAGAGTGGGAGGCTCTTAGCTCGCTGGTGAAGTTGAAGGTAGGTCTCTCGTATACCCATGGTCGACAGCATACGACTGGACCTAATACGAGGCGCAGGAGTACGGGACGGGCTCTCGCGATGAGTTTCTCGCCAAGCTCAGGTCCGGCGAGTACGACGACGTCACCGGGATCTACCGATCCAACGATTCCACGAGCGTAACGGGGCCCTTCAACAAAGAGCTAGTACAGAGCTTGCCCAAAAGCATAAGATATATCACGCACAATGGCGCAGGCTACGACAACATCGATGTCTCAGCATGTACAGAGCGCAACATCGAGGTCAGCAGTACTCCTATAGCCGTCAACGACGCCACTGCCGATACCGCAATGTTCCTCCTGCTCGGGGCCCTCCGACGAATCACTATACCCTTTCAAGGCGTACGGAAAGGCGACTGGCGTGGTGACAGCTTCCAGCTGGGCCTTGATCCGAAGAAGAAGGTGCTCGGTATACTTGGTATGGGCGGCATAGGCCAGGCGGTCGGGCAAAGAGCTAGGGCATTTGGTATGTCGATACAATATCACAACCGGAGTAGGCTGCTTGAGGAAGAAGAGCGAGGTGCCAAATACGTATCGTTCGAGGACTTGATGAAGACATCCGACGTCATCTCGCTGAATTTGGCGTTGAACGCGTCTACAAGGCATATTATCTCCAAGCCACAGTTCGATATGATGAAGGATGGCGTGGTGATCGTCAACACTGCTCGAGGGCCGATTATCGATGAGGCCGCGCTTGTTGATGCTCTCAACTCCGGCAAGGTGTTCTCCGCTGGCCTGGACGTATTTGAGGAAGAGCCGAAGATACATCCCGGTCTATTGGAGAACGAGAATGCTGTGTTACTACCGCATATCGGGACTGCGACATGGGAGACGCAGAAGGACATGGAGCTGTTGGTGCTGGACAATCTCAAGTCTGCTTTGGAAGGCAAAGGCTTGCTCACGCAGGTGCCAGAGCAGAAGAAATAGTTGTCAGAAGGCCCCAAGGAGTATGGATGCGCTGATGACTTGCAGTGCGTAACCAAATAGCACAGCCTCGTAACTTTCGACTCCACCCTTCCTCCCTCGCTGCCTTTGGCAACATCTGCTTCATCTGGCGTTCAGGTCTGCGACAGGTAACAACTACGCTGGCCGGAGGACTTCCAGCGACCGTGTAGCGTTGCTATTTCCTCCGGCATGCGAAGCTCCAATGGGCCCTGTCAGAAGCCGAATGCCGCCTGATAGCGTGATCGCGTGGGATGGAGGGGTACATGGCGGGGCATCCCTGCCACGCAATGGTACGTCACTGACCGCGTGCTCCATCCGAGGTGCGAGGGGGTGTTTCCCTACTGTGGACGCGCTTGCGACCGCAATGGTAATAAAGCGGTGCCAGAGACAAGATAGACGTTTCTGACTCCTTTCATCTTACGCCCTTCTCCTGGCTCGCCGGACTCCCACTCGTCACCTCCGTTGGAAAGCGGCTCTCTAACGTTCCCATCTTTCACTCATCTATCTCCATGACTCTCGTTAGAGTCTCTTCGACCATCATTATGGAGGACTCAGCAATGGCCCAAGTCATGCGACTTCCAGAACTCCTCGAGCTCATCCTGCTATACTTCACACAGAAAGATCTCCTCTTAGCTCAACGAGTCTGTCGTAGCTGGCGCGAAGAGATTCGGTGCTCTATCCGCCTGCAAAGAGCGCTTTTCCTGGCACCGAATTGGAAGCTGGAGGGCCGGGCCCACAATGC
The DNA here is from genome assembly GCA_022814695.1 of Neocatenulostroma microsporum. Classification (NCBI taxonomy): domain Eukaryota; kingdom Fungi; phylum Ascomycota; class Dothideomycetes; order Mycosphaerellales; family Teratosphaeriaceae; genus Neocatenulostroma; species Neocatenulostroma microsporum. The sequence goes on from JAKLLW010000118.1 coordinate 17,934, forward strand.
CTACAGCGACCGTAATCACCCTGACCAGAAGCCAGAGAACAATCGCTTGCTGTTTCGAGCATTCCAATGCAACTTCCCAGTAGTCATCGTCAACGACTCGCCAACACCGAACGAGGTCTCGATAGGTTGGAAAGGGAGTCAGAAGAGGACATGGGACGTCTGTATCTCCTTCCCAGCAGACACTCCGCCAGACAGCTCCGATGCTGTGTTACGTCCCGAAGCTTCATGGAGGAAGATGTACCTCACGCAGCCGCCCTGCATCGATCTCCACCTTGTGCGACGCTATCTGAAAAGTTGGAACGCCGCGTTGACTCGGAAAGATGGAATAACGATGGGTGACTTTGTGGAAGAGTTGACGGATGCGAAGGAGAAGCAGAGCTGGCATCATAGCTTCATAAGTTCGGATCGGGAGTGGCACTTTGAAGGGAACGTCCAGTGTAGCTCTCTTGGAGAGTAAGCACAGGCTGCGATGAGTCTGTGATGGCCGGCTGTAGCGCATATTTGCCCGTCACTGCGCTGGAAAAGGAGGTCGAATGGTGCGTTTTGTCTCACCAGATCCGTGCTGGTCGAGCGCAGTCCCGGACGGCAGCTCAGAGTATGGACAGTGAATTGGAATTGTCTGAGGCCGTCTTGTGAGCTGGTGTGCACAGCCCCTTGAGGTGGCCTGTCGCATACACTATTCATGATCACGATCGCGAGAGCTTGCATACTGTTTCTTCTTTCCGCACGCTGGTCTCCTCCGTATTGGTATACCAACCTCCTTCGATGAGACTTCGCTCGCTATCTCGCCATTTTGACAGCTTTTCGGCTCGTTTCAGATCTAAGTCGCCTAGCCTAGCCTCGAAACTACCGTTTGCGTGTGCAAGCACGAACAGTGTACAGTCTCGTAGCGTCATGGCTCTACACAGATCGAAAATGTCGGCCTGTGTGGAAACTTTCAGGGTACCAGTAGGATCTAGCTGTTGTTGAAACCATTTGATCAAGCCGAGAAGCGATTGGGCGTCTCTGGCGAGGTACTGTTGCAGCCCCGTGTCTTCTGTGAGCTTGTTGACAGCCCGCAATCGACCAGGCCCGTGCTTACTGACGAGATCCAAGGGGCAGATGTCTTGAGCATCTGTCGCTGTTTTCACGTCTCTCGAAGCTCTCTGCGCTCGCAAAGCGCACGTCCTACACCTCTTCGCGTCTGCAGGAGCATCTGGCGATTGTAATAGCCACTTGGGCTTGAGTTCCAGTAGAGCCTCGCCTTCACGGGGCCTGAGATCCGTGACAAGGGTCCCAAAGCTCTCGTTTGTAGCAAGTTGATCCCCGAGGCGAATGGCCGGTCTGTCGACGTGGTTTAGACCCTCGCTAAGTGCGCTCATGACGCTGCCATCAATGATTATAGTTTCGTGTTGGACCACATGTTCGGCCGGAAATAGCGCCTTGAAGTGCTCTTCCAGAGCCAGTACTTGTTGACGAGCGCCTTGGGGGTTGCTCTCTTTCCGTAGCCTTAGCAATCGGCGCCTGAGTTGCGGCGGCAATTGTTGATCACCAGATGGTAGAATGGAGAAAACAAAGTTGGCGCCACCTTCGTTCAGGTATGTCAGGCTGCATTCGGAGTGTGGCCACGGGGATGGACTCGCATCCAGCCTGAGCATGCCATCTCCTTCGCTGATGTAGGCTTTGGTAGCCATGGCAGCTACTGTGAGCGAGTATGTCGGTCCTGAGGTATGAAGGTGTGAAGCAGCCCGGTCACGAAGAGGAAATGCAGGATGGAAAGCGGAACGCACGATGGATAGCCAGGTGCAGGATGGAAGGCGACGCTGATAGAAGTTGCACTGGACTCCAAATACCTCGGCCGGCCATCCACCTGATCACTTTTGTTGTTATACATCGCAACATTTCATGACTTATCATAACCCAAGAATATTCGTGTCCTCATGTACGGAGTCCGTGGCACAACATGGTAGGTCAAGAAACGGAAGAGGAAACAAACTTGAAGCTCAACCCCAAACTTCAACCTCGAACTCCGCACCATGGACACATCACCACAACTTCGCCACGTCCTCACAGCGATGGCCGACCACGAGCCAACGCAACTACCCACGCCTTCGGCATGTGTCGCAGGTACACAATCCTTAACACACTCACTTGGCTCGGAGTAAAGGCTGATACGTAAGTGAGGAAAGACTTTTGCCTCGTCCCCATAGGCACACCCACTGCCTCGGTCTCGAAAGAAGTCGCCGAAGTCCAACGACTGCTCAAGAAGTCTGGAATCAAGTACCAGATGCATTCTGCTGGGACTACCATAGGTACTACCTCCCTCACCGCAATCTTACCTCCTTCCATCTTCCACCTACACCTCCTGTACCTATTAGCTCTGCGTAGCCACTGCCTCTTTCTCCGTGTTGCCACTCGACGTGCACAGACTGATGCGTGGGGTAGAGGGCTCATGGGACGCTTGCATGACTCTCATAGGCCAATGCCACACCCTCCTCCACTCAAATGGTGTGGTGAGGATACAGAGCGATATCCGCGTCGGCAGCCGGACAGACAAGAAGCAGAGCTTTGACGACAAGGTCAAGGCTGTGAATGACCTACTGGCTAAGGACGAGGAGCAGTAGGGGGTAACAGTCGCGGAAAGCTAGGCACATCCATCAGTCCCAGTCTGCCAATCCATGTAAGGCGACGAGCACCTATCAATACGTATCGAAGACTGAGGCCTTCGATAACAGCTTAGTCGTAAGACTGCTTTGTGCACTGGATGCAATATTGAGCCTTGTGGACGCCGCTGAATGGTTTCTATTGAGATTAACAGAAGCTGCCGTGTGCCAGACATAGCGGTTGCTCAACCGAAGATGCAATGGAGGGTAGTGGATTACTCCAAAATAGTCTAGTACTACATTGATCGTCCAAAACAACCCTGCCCGTCGTAACGGACGTCGCGGCGACAAGTCGAGAAAGTACGAAACAACAGATCGTAAGCGCCGTGCCGGTCATTACCCTTGCCCTTTGCCGCCTCGACCATGCATTACCCGCCAACGCCTCGCTCGCTTTCATCCCATACAAACACACAAACCACAAATCATCAAATCTAAACTACTCCCACCGACGTCATACCACTACGACACGTACGCAGGCGGAGGCGCCTCTCCCTCCTCCTGCTCAGGCCGCCAATTCCTCTTCCCCTTCTCCTCCGCCACTTTTCGAGCGATTTCGGTGGCCATCTTCATCATCCACGCTTGCTCCAAGATCCCTCCCGTATTTCCATCTGATGATAACCAAGCACTTGGACCCATGTTCTGCAAACTGAGATCTGAAGCCGTTCGGGGTAGACTTGGGAGTTGAGGCCGAGAGGGCAAAGTCTGCATGCGATGCAAAGACTGCCGTTGTGGCCGCTGTGATGAGGGACGTGGCTGGTCTGAGGGTCGAGGAGGGAGGTACATCGACTGCCTAGGCGTCTGGTCCAGATCATCTTGCTGCTGCTGCGTGCTGGCGTTGCGGGGAGTGACGGGTCGGCCGCGGATAGTAGCATTCTTCGCTGCATCGAGCTTCTCTGCATCTGCGGAAGGTTGCTGGAACCCAACTTTCTTCTTCGGACTCCTCGGCGGCGTGCTGATCTCGCCTTCCCTCGCTACACTACTGCTAGTCGCTAGGCTGGAAGTAGGCTCGGTGTAAGAGACACTCGGTCCGGCCGAGCCACTTGCACTTTGGCCAGCGCTTTCTGGGTAGCCGCTTGATATGCTAGCCATATCGCTGGCATCGTCGCCTTCTTTCTTCTCTTTGCGCAAGTTGACGATACGGTTCTTGCGTTTGCGCGTACCGCGCGGTCTTGAGGTGCTGCTGCCGAGACTGTAGATTGTGGGTGCTGAGGCATAGCTGGCTAAGCTTGGTCGGGTGGCGTATGAGGGTGCTTCTGAGCTCTGCGAAGCTGCCGAAGAGGACCAGCCGCCTTGACTGCCTAGTGTAGATTGTATTCTTGACAAGGTAGTGGGCCGGTGGGCAGGCGTGCTAGTGCCGTTGCTCAGGTCAGTACGTTCGGTTGCGCTTGCCCAGGCGCGGTAGACAGTGTCTCTTATGCTTGGTGTGAAGAGGCTGAGTGTCCGTTGGCTTTCCGTAAGTGCTGCAAGCCGGAGCAGATTCTTCTGAGAGAAAGACGCATACGTCTCTGTCGGACTATCAAGCGAGAACGGTCGCTCTCCCTCCAGCGAATCACCCTCCTGAGCCTGCTGCGCCGGACTCGCAAAAGGATCAACAGGCACCTCTCCACCAACCTTCTCCCTGTTCGGCTGCTGATTCTCCGCAGTCTGATACTCCGGAGTAAACAACCTCAGACTCAAGCGATGAATAATCGCCGGCAAATCCTCCATAAACAGCACCCGCAACTGACTCTCGATAGTCTTTTGCAAGTAGTCTCTGACAAAAGGTATCGAGTCAAAGGTACTCGACACCTTCAAGCTCTCCAACGGATCATTCCGGAAGACCAGCGTAATACCTTTCTGCTTCGAGAAGACCAAGATCACAAACCCAGATAATCTGATATCAGACAGTGTAATCTGCAGCGGTATAGTCAACCCACTGCTCGCCGCCAACGGTTGCGGACTCGCAAAACTCGGCTTCGTAGACAGATATGTATTCAGTGGATTCGCCTGTACCCTCGTCTTCAAAGTGAGGTATGCGTCGCCTGTATAGCTCATCTTGAATATGCCGCGAAACCTGTCTTCTGCTAGATCGCCTATCTCGAGGATCTCGAGTTCGGGGGGTGTAGAGCCGAGGTTCAGTTCGTTGACTATGATGTCGTCGACGATGATGGGCGGTTTGGGGGATTTGTTCAGGGAGGACGTGAGCATTTCGCGCACCCGGTCCGTGTCGGCTATTAGGGGCGACCAGTTGAAGTTGAAGGCCATCTTGCGAACGGTATGGCTCGCGGCCTACTATTAGTGAGGGGTTTGGATAGGGTGGGAGTAGGTCTTGCGCTGGACGCATATGTCTATGTATATATTGGGCAGTCGCGTGCCTCATGGAGCTGATAAGGCCGTCGGCTTTTACTGCTGGTAAACTGCGCAGCCGAGTTGCTTGCTGTCGTTTGTCGCAGTGATTGCTCCCTGACCCTTCCTCGCTTCCTGCAATCTTCTCCTATCTTACAACGCGCTCTTGCTGAACTCGGTGGTTGTTGTGGTCGTGTGCTATTTCTTGCGATGAAACATGGAACCCTGCAAGACGGATGTCATCTCGACTCTGCCGGGATTGGAGATCGGGCCCGAAGCCGAAAAGGTACTTGCGCGCCACGGTGGTGTCGGAGCAACGACAACATCGCTACCAAGCAACCTCGGCCTTCGCACCACCAGCACCAAGATCGCCATATTCACATCCGGTGCTGGCGGAGCTGGAGAGAAAGCAGCATGAGAATGGGATCGAGAACAAGTCGGAGGTGCCGGCCGTGTACACAAGATCAGGCACGCAACGAACGCGCCTCATCATCTATCGCCCTTCACGGCATGCTTCAGCATGGCCACATCCCATCCATCCGTCAGACCGCCATGCTGCATCGGACCAAGGGCCCACGAACTTCACATATACGCAACATCTCTCGCGAGGTCAGAAGGCTCGCGTGGCACCGCCCTGGCACGAAAGAAGGCAACCAACCTCCGAGGTGAAGCTTGAGCGCCCTATTGAGACCTCATGTCGCCAAAGCTTCTACGGCCCTTCACCGTCTTTCCTCGTATGAAGGCGGACCGTCCATTATGGTGTGCTAGGCTACGCCACAGAGGCCTCCCATTGCTGTCATTGCGAATCGATCTGGTCCGGAGACCCGCCTCATCTCTTGGTGTCGTGTCATTGCTGGATATACCACGGAAAGCATCCACTGTCTCCACTTGCCCAAGATGGGACCTGTCAAATGCACCACCGGTGACACACGTGGGCACGGCACTCAGCCACCCGTAGTCTTGATAGCGCGCCACCGTTGGGCACCACCACCACTCCGGACCTTTCACGATACTTGGCCTGGTCATATCTCGCGCGCGATGGCCAAACATGACCGCAGCACCCTGGAACAAACTGCTCTCACTGGGATGACGCATAAGCGGGCATTCAAGTGACGTTCCACTTTGGGAACAGAGCATATCCAGCTTGGAGCTCATGAGACTGCCATCGCTGCTGAAACGATGTGTTACGCCTGCCAACTGAGCTAGGTTGCAGTACCCGGGCTTTTTCAAAGCCAAGGGCAGCCTTGGGGCCTCCCTGCGATGCTTTGGCATGTTAATCTAGCTCGCTCTATTCCGCTGCGACAATCACTGCCGGTTCCACCCCCGCCAGTGACCTGTGCCGGGAGTGGGATGGTCTCGTAATGCGACCCTCTACAGACGTGGGCATGACGCCTGCAGCCTTCCACATCGCCCAAAGCCGCCGGAACTTTACCTGGAGCAATCACGGTGATCGGTACAACTGGCTACACTTTGATGGTCTTGAGCGCTGCACCGGCGACGGTGCTTCTCAAAGACTGGTGAGAGACGAGTGATCCAGCGCGCGCCTTCATCAAGTGTGGCGGAGCATAGCGTTCACGCACCATCATCCACCTCGGTATAGCATTTTCGGGCATCATCACCTCTCGCCTCACGCTGAAACGTATCTGTCACTCACAATGGACCACCGGAAGGCGAACTCTGCTGACTTGCTTGCCGCATCTGGCGGCGCAGTGGCAGTGCATACCTTTTGACCGACTGCGATGAGTTCATCCCACGCCCTACACCGCCGGCTCCACAACGGCACCCGAGCTGGTGATCCCACGCCCCGATCAAAGAGCTTTAACATTGTCACCGTGACTTCGGTGCTCTCCGCTCTGTTGCTGTCAAGACATGTATTGCTTAGCTCACCGGGCTTGCCTCAATGATCTCGTGCGACGTGATCGCATGGATCTTCTGCTCGTACCGAAGCTCCAACCGCCAATATCTGCATGCAGCATTCTCGCACCATACTAACACGAGCATGGTCCTGCTAACGCCTCGCTCGTTGCTAGGGCTGGCGGTGTAGAGAAGTCAGGCCGTAGCCGCCTTGCCGACGCCACCTTCACCGGGCAGCCACGTTGCCCAAGCAACAAAGAACAGTACAGGAGCGAAGTCATGACAAGCTTCTTGCGCTTCGCAAGGATCTTTGTATCGCGCATAACTCGGAGGTACCCTGTTGTGTTGCGCGCCCTTCGCAGGCCATCAGCACCGCCTGCCGGGTATGGAGTGCTGTGCCACAAGCATAATGACCAGACCTTCGCAGGGCTTCCCAGTGCAAGTCCACAACACCCTGGCTGGTCCGTACTGTGCTGCACATAAACCCCAGGTCACCATACCATCCTCAAAGCGACTCGCAGCGCCGCAGCGTCACGCGATTGCACATGGTCTAGGTGGTGAGATGCACTCCCGGCCAATGTATCCTAGGGCTTACCTCAGGGGATAAACTATGCCCAGCATGCCATGTCGGTACGCTCGTGGCTGGTAGCTGGGCCCGAGCTCCGTCTTTCCAGTCAGGCTTTACATTTCAGTAACTCGCCAGGCATGCTATTGCACATCGCCATGTCACTCACGCCCGCGGGATGATGTGCACCCCAGACGCCACCTTGTCGGCGACCTGGTTGACAGTGGACTCAAGCACCGCCCGATGTACTTGGTCGACCTGGCTGCAGGCTTCTTCCTGGCCAGTGTTTTACAGGGCTTACTTCCTCATACTAGCATTGTCGGTCACACTATGACGGCAGTCAAGGCGCGAGTATTCACTCCACCATTCGGTAAGCTCCCTTCAAAGGCACCCCCGTTTCCGTCAAGAGCATGGGACTGCTGCTACACGCCTCCTGCTATCTTCATCTCGGTCTCTTCTTCGGCCATTCCGGTCCATTCTCGACGATGTCGACCTTCGATGCACTAAAACATACCGCCTGCGCCGCCGTCAGTCGCGGGCGACTGGTATACTTTCATTCCTCCTTAGCTCATCCACGCCCTCATGATACCCTTTCACTTCTTTCTGCCTGTCGATATAGACTCATGACGCTGGCGGTGCAAAAGGGGGCACTGGTGAAGGCGTTGCGATGCCTTCTATCAATGGAAATCATATAATAGAAAGCTCAGTACGCAAGAGACTGATTGTTTCATATCATCGTCTCATTCAAGTTCACTTCATAGTATACAGATAATCACAAGGAATCACAGGACTATCAGAGATCTTCGGCACTTCCACAGACCTACGGCATCCTCAACCACAACTACTACCATCAAGGCTTAAGCTCAACCCGACTACTTAACATGGGCGTCCCACTTTACTCCATGTTCCATCACCACGGCCAACATGACCATGAAGAAGTCCGTGGCCGACAAGAAGGCAATACTGGCAGTAGACTTCGTGAGCGGTCTCGCAGTATTGGTCGGGCTTTCAGTGGCCGTGGTGGGCAGCCGGCCAGGCCAAGCATGAGAGGCTGGTGGTACGTGTGGCATTCACAGATCTGGTTGCAAAGTCCTGACATCTGGATAGGGTTTGCTCTGCATGCCGCAATGCCAACAATCCGGCTTTAGCACCATCTCGATGCCCAATCTGCGCGCACTTCAAGTGCAGAGACTGCTACGTTTATACTCAATAGCGTGGACACCAACTCGCGCACATTCTTCGATATCGACAGCACACACACATCGACAGAACACGCTCGCTTGGCATGGCAGTATGACCTGAGAAGCTTATGGGAGGGGGGAGTAGAGAGGCAACATGATTTGAGGATTGGTTCGCAGGTTTGGATTACATTTGGAGCTTAGCGTTGCTTTCTGGATCCTACTTGCTTTCTTCCACTGACGGCCGACGTGATCTTATTCGGGCGTTCTGATTCTTGTCTGTAAGAGTACATCTTTGGGAGAGGGGTGGATTGGCTTGCTGCACCCTCGTTTGGTATGTCTGCCTGCAGCACGGCCGAGGTGATTCGCTCTGGGCGTTCTGTGAGTTGTTTGTGTACGGGTTTGGAAAGAGGAGGATGTGCGCAAGCACGGCAATGTACGAGTATGTAGCACACCTTCGTTGCAGATAAGGCGTTGGTTTTTAAAAAGACCCTCACCTTCAGTCGTAATGGCGGTCGATCGTCAGAGGATCATGCTGCCACAGAATCGTACTGCTAAACTAGCGTCGCATGCTCTTATAGCTGTTAGTCTGTAGCCTGGCAATAGCCTTTTGATGGACAGCCGAGACAGCCTGGTGGCGTGCTGACAAGCAGTGCCTAGATCTGGTCTGGCGTGCTTGGGCCAGATCGTGCGCTGGCAGGTGGCACGAGCCTTTCGAAGCCACTTGCAGATCATCCTTCGCGCATCGACATCAACTTGATCACTCACCCCCACCGCAGGACCGTAACTAGCCTGCATGCTGCGAGTTTACTACAATACCGCGCAATGTTCTCATCACGTCGATGAGTTTTTGAATCTTCTTGGCGCAGCGACATGCCTCCAAGGCTCGGCGCCGGGAAAGCGGCTATTATGGGGATCAGCTTACGACAACATGAGTGTGCCAGAGAAGGCGCAGTACACGAGTTCCTAGTGTAAGAAGTAAGAGCGAAGAATAGATGATGATGGAAGAAAGACCCGCCACGATGATGAGCACGATATATACTTATTCGCACGGCAAGATGCTTTCTCTGTCATTTGCTTTCAAACTTCATATCCGCCACCCGCCACACTGACAATCAACATCCGATTGACACCGGACACACTCGCTACTGCTAACAGACCTTGCCATGCTGCTCAGCTCTTTGAGATCGTTGTTGCTCCTACCAGCGACATTGCGATTTGCACTCGCACAATCGGCCAACTCTACAGCCTGCAACAACAGCCCGGATCTGTGTGATCGGGCATACAACAATATCACGTATCTCGGCGCACACGACTCGCCTTTCTTACGCGATGACTCGACTGGGTACTCGCTCAGTGGCAATCAGTATTATGATAGTACTGTCCAGCTTTCAGCCGGAGTGAGGCTGCTCAGCGCCCAAGTACAGCAGACCAACTCATCGAGTACGGGACAGTTGCATGTTTGCCACACCTCCTGCGATTTGCTGGATGCTGGGAAGCTGAGCGACTGGTTGGGTGAGATCAACACATGGCTGGTGGCCAATCCGAACGAAGTAGTCACCATATTGCTCGTGAATGGGGCGGGTGCGAGTGCATCGGATCTGGCCACGGAGTATCAGGAAGCTGGTATCAGCGATATCGCTTATACGCAACCTGCGACGACCAGCGGCGAGGCGAACTGGCCCACTCTGCAATCACTCATCAGTAACGGGACTAGACTGCTCAACTTCGTCGCCAGCCTGGACGACAACTCTGCCGCGCCCTACCTCATGAATGAGTTTACCTATATCTTCGAGAACAGTTATCAGAACACCGTACCCACCGACTTCTCGTGCACCGCGGCTAGGCCAAGCAACGTTGCGAACCAGACATCTATGGCTCTCGAAAAGGACATGATGCCGCTCATGAATCACTTTCTGTACTCGCAGTCAGCATTCGGTATCGAAACACCAAACAGCACGTATGTCCCGACGACGAACGCTCCATCTGGCGGTGTCGGCAACCTTGGCACCGCAGCGGCGCAGTGCACAAGCGAGTATGGCAGAGCACCCACCTTCATTCTCGTGGACTTCTTCAACGTTGGGCCTGCTATTACAAGTGTTGACCGCTTGAATGGTGTCACCGGTCCTGTGGGCCGTACCACTGTTTCGACCTCCGCCATGAGCGCAAATTCCGGCGCTGCGAGCATTGTGTTGAAGTTTGGAATGCTGTGCTTGACGGTTCTGGCAATTGGGTTCGGCTTGGCGTAGCAGTAACACAGCGTTGACGTTGGAGAGCTTGCGTTCTTGGGTGGAGACTTGGGAGCATAGCTATATGATGTATGACTGGAGATGATGGTGGATGACTGGATCTGTGTGGCGGAGCGTTGGAGACCTTGCATTGCCGAATCCCAACAGCGTGGGTTGATATCTAGTCGCAATGTATAGTCTAATCGTGTCGTGTACTTCTAGCACCCTCCATCTTGACAATGGTTGGCCTCGGAAGAAGTATACTATACCCTACCCATGCATTCCGGGGCGACGGCGTCTGCCGTCGCTATCGCAACATCACCTCATCTGTGTCCATGTCATCCGTCCAAAGAACAAGGCTTCTCGTGCAACGATGTACAGCCCAAGGGAGTACAGGAGCGGGACGTTCAGGGATTGACGGAAGCTACCTTTGCGTCGGTATCGGCAAGCAGGTCTGGGAGATGCATAGTACCTGGTCATTGGGAGCGGTGCATGCTGCTCGAACCCAGGTGGAGCTCCCACCCGAACCAAGATGCGCTCTCATGAACGGGCATTCCGTGCGATGCGAACCATGCAACTGCATGTCATGAAATGCCGGTGAGCAGGAGCGGAGCGGGTATGCAAGGTGCTTGCAGCCTCTGTGCGGAACTATTGTCGAGGATTCTCTGTTATTATGCGCTCGAGGTTGCTGCAGTGGGTATCGTGATGCTGCTGGTCGCCGGAGAGCGCAGGATGCTTTATGTATTGCTCCATTGCATGTTCACATGTAATCCTCAAGCGGCGCCGGCCAATGCGTTCTTGCATTTGCCGCCTTGTTTTTCGTCGAAGCAGCGTCGTCGCTTTAAGCCACATGGTACACAGCATTTCTGGAGCTGTAACATTTTCGTCGCTCATAGACAGGCGGTGCTGCGGGCAGTTCTTTCGCTCTACTTCGCACATGCTCGGTCCACTTCTTGTTGGCTGCCGCTGCGGCGGAGGTTTTGGTCATGAGGAACGTGTGCAATCTCCAAGCTTGGCCATCACAGAGAAGCCGCTGCTATCTTTCTGACGACTTGTCAACAAGTAGCTTCCAGGGACACGCGAGCTTGACGCCACGCTGCTGAGACAGCACCAGGAGCCACGTCGTTGTCGTGGCGCGGTAGGCCCGACAGAGATTGGTCGCAAAACCGCATGTCAGTCCCGGAGGCCCGTGGAGTTGGAGAAAGGCGCGCTGTGCGACATCTTGAGATCCTCGACCCAATCAGGCGGCTCCTATCTCGTCTCACCCACTGTCACGCAGAATCTCGGATAAGGTCCTGATCAGACGGCAAGCCGTGCCCGTGACGTTTCCGCTCAAACCCTTGACACTCCCGACGACCTCACCTTCGGCTCGAAAGTCGGCGACTCTGAATTTTAGAGAGCGATACAACCATGGCAGTGCGTCTCTGAACAGGTTTGTGAGTTCAAAGTACACCTCTCGCTCCTCCCTGTCGCATCGCCATGAGTAGAAATTGGTAGGCTAGGAAAAGCACCTCATCGCTCGTTTTGGCGTCAGAGACGCATGACCATCCCAGCGTGCACGCAGGGCCTGGCGTGTCAAAATTAGACTTCCCGGCGAGCCCCCTGTCACCGCCCCAATTTCGACCTCACGCCTATGCGGTTGCGGCTGATCCTCCCTTGTACGCTCAAGCTTCAGAGCCAGCAACCCGGGTGTGGTCATCTCCAGACGCACGATTGCTTAGGGCCATGCATGTTGCATTCGCCGTCGATCCGTTGCGCAACCGCCTCACTTGACAAGTTCCTCTACAGATACAAGAACCATTCGATACGACAATCGCGGCCTCACAATGCAGGTCACCGCTATATCAACTCTTTGTTGCACACAGTGAGGCATGCGTTTGAAGTAAACCGTGCGTAGACGCGGAGCATCTTCCGAAGTCTGGACCTAATCAATGGTGACGACTTGCAAGTGGAGCAATTATCCATTGAAACTCTGACGCCTGCCTCAGTGTAGTGTATCGCGGAGAGCAGACGGTGAGGCTCGCAGCTTACGTTCTGCGTATCCAGCACAGATCCCGCGATCACATGAGCGAAAGGTCACTACTACTTTGTGGTGCCAGATAGCCGTTGTTACGGTTTACGAAGTTACGAAACACGACGTCCAAGCGTAGGTTGGAGAATCGCTCAAGAAGGTTTCCGGCGATACTGCCACCGAAAAAGGCAGCTCGATCATACCACGCGAGTAAGCTACATCTCTGTGATCTCTAGCTGTTCGCTTTGGTTACTAAGAACTCCTCCAAAACACTATGGCCATAGCACTGCGCGTGCACTGGTGTCCGGCACTTACAGACCTGGCCCGATTTTGCAATGCCTCTGACAGGCATAGGCGGACCCGAAGCCGACCGCTCGCAATTTGCCCGAGCGGGTGTCAAAAGACGGAACTTTAGCTCACCAAGATGCAGCAGCAGATGCTGCATGGTTCTTGTGCCATGCGGGCCGTTGCAGCTGGGTCCATGCGGCACCACTGCACCAGGGTGGTAGTACGTAGTTGCAGGGCCGTCGTCTGCCGCTGGGCTCACACCCTAGCACTTCCTGGGCATGTCTAATATTTTGTTAGTGCAGCAGCGTCTGGAGAGAAGCTCTTAGATCTGCTGCGATCACCTGCATACGGAATGCGCATTGTACTTGGCGCCTTAACCCGCATCCTTAGAAGCGTTGAAGGGGTTACCTAGCATCACCTAGCATCTCTTGCAGCTTGCTCCACCTCTGGACACTCCAAAACTCTGACCAGACCCGCTGTACATTACGTTTGGAGGCCAGTATCCGCTACGCATGAACATACCAGGACGCTCTTCATTAACAACACCTCCTCCTGTCAGAGCGGTTTGCTGGATCACCACTGCCAGGCATCAATTGAAGTCCGACTGCTTTCACATCGTTGACCGAGCCTGGAGCTGTCCTTTCGCTTGCCGCCGTGTCTGTTCTGACTTTCCCTCTTGCCGCTCAAGCCAAAAAACAGCAAAGGCTTCCATCGACCTCTCCGAATCCTCCGGATCGAGTCCTCGACGACACCTATTGACTCGTTTATACGTATGCAGTGACTCGTGGCCTTCAAGCACATCCTTTTGGGATACAATGATGGAGAGTCTCACGCTGAGCGAAGTGCGTTCGACCCCTCGCAGAGGAAGTCCGACAGTATACCGACGACGGAGCCAACGACTACCAACTCCCGAAGCGTCAAGCAACAGCAACGATGCAGTCGAGACTGCCAGCAATCCAGATGAGGCGCGCAGGCCGCCTATCATGGGTGAAAAACTGTCGTACGCGCATCTTGGCAAGCCATTCACTTCACCAAACAGTCCAAACCACTATGGGATCAGCCATGCGCCCATACGGCACCAAAGTGCGCCTCACTCCCCGCCGTATCGAGCATCAGATGCGCAACGACCATCACTCCCGCCATTGAAGACGGTATGTTCTCCACTCCGAACTCGGTAGCGGATGCTGATACAATGAAGGTCCTTGCCGACAACATGTCGAGCCCACCCCAGACGCCTACGAACCTCAGTGCATCGTTCCAGCCTTTGCCGCAAGAGCCGGCTTACCACACGGGGACGTACAAGCCACCGTGCTTGTATCCCAACAAGAAACAGAGGACTGTACCAACGCCGAGTAACCCATCGTCCTTCAGCAACACCGGCAACTACAGTTCAGCGACATCTGCAGCGCCGTCATTTGAGTCTGATCGTCAACCACCCCCTTCAAGGCCGTATCCGCCGGGTCCTGCGCCAAGCTACACCGAAGCAGCCTCTATGAGACGCATATCTGTTCAACACCCCTCGTATCCCTCGCGCGGATACACAGATTCTGCGATTGCATCAGATATCCGTCGTCACGATATCGCGGGGCAGTTTAATGGAAGCCAGCATTATAGGACTCCAGAGCGGACCCCGACAGCCATGCTGTTTACTCGAAACCTGCCCACGACCTCACCATACGTCGAATCACACGAATTTGGTCCAGCGCGGACGCAGCCACATTACGAGCATCTCGTCGACCACCCCTCGTCTCGAAGAACCTCGATTGACGATCATGGAGGTCGCTTTGGACGATTCGATCAACCCGTGAGGCGTCCGTCGTATCACCCGGAGGGCTTTCCACACGATCCGAGAAGCAACATTCGCGAACGTCGCGATGACGATCACCCTGGAAGGCTGGGACATGTATATCCCAACGGACCGCCTTCGTTCGACCGCACGCCGTATGATACCACGCAGTCATCGTTTTTCATGCCGAGCCAGTACGAGTATCAGCATGGCAAAGCACGTAAACGGAGCAACTTGCCCAAACAATCGACCGAGATCATGAAGACTTGGTTCGATCAGGTCAGTAGTTGTGCATTCTTGGATTGCGAGCTTCGCTAACAGCTACAGAACATGACGAATCCTTATCCCAGTGAAGAGCAGAAAGCGATCTTCTCCAACGTAAGTCTGCCAGACATTTAGAGAGCTTTGCAACGGACACCTGACGCTGACTATTATTAGGCTACTGGTATCAGCATGACGCAAGTCAGTAATTGGTTTATCAACCACCGGCGACGGTGCCCAGAAATACGCGATCGACGAGAGAAGCACCGAGGCAGTGGCCGCGACGTTGAGATGATATAATTGTACACGACAGACAGATTAATGTTAATAGACGATAATGGTCCTTGCTATCGAGACGATGAGGTAATCGGAAGTCTATAGAACAGCCATCGAAAGGCAGGACCACACACTACTATGGTGATGTTACGTATTAATGTCGAACTATCTGGGCGGATAGCACGATTGTGCCATGTGGAAAGAGGTTGCTAGTTGCTAGCATGGCCGTGGCAAAACAGCTCTTGAGTCTCCAGACCGTCTTCCGGCTGCAGACATCGTTCCAAGACTCTTCCACGGAACTCCTCTTCCAACTTTCGAGCCTGAGACCAAGATGCTACAATTCAATAATGAGCAGGTCGTGGCGGACGGATGGAATGGCACAGTTCCGCGGGGGTTTGACTTTCTGCAGGTCCCAATAAAGCCTTGAACCTTGAGGCCTGCGGGCGAGGTGGATTGTTGAGTTCTTCTTGACCCATACTGTTCCGCAACCAAGAACCGACCTCCTAGTACATACTGGTCGGGCAGAACACCGTCTCCGCCTACCTCGTGTGCTATACCTGTCGTTTCCGAACAGAACGTTTATGCACGTTGTGCTGTTCGTGTTATTGAGGCCACGAGGCTGAGGACTGAGGCATTTGCTGCAGTCGGTCATTACCTATCGATTCCGCTCTGCTGATACAAGCTAAACTAGCCTGCGGTGAGTTTGTGGGCGGATCCAGGTCCGGCTCAGTCCGTTTGCTGACTGCTGAGAGTTCGAGTAGCAGACTTCTGTTGACGGCGGACCGTTACATGTCTTCATCTTGGCAAAAGCTAGCGACGTCTCCCGTTCTTCGACTCCATACGCAGGCATGAAGTTGACAACAAGGCTCGCGATCCGGACCATAGACCAGGATGGAGGGAATCTAGCATGGATGTCCCACACATGACATGCATACCAACCACTAGCCAGCTTCGGTGGTGTCATCACCATCCTAGCTAGATGCAGAGAGTGCACAGACATGCACCCCGCCAGATCGAGGTATGGTCATGGATGATGGTACGGATTGGATGTTAGGTGACTTTTCCTGCAGACTTCAGGAGGTTCGCAGATCTTTATAGCCGGCCAACCTCCGGCAACAGAGTTTCAATGGTTCGAGCTCGTATAACACTCAACTGCACTCAGATCCGCACACAGGTGTCACGTGGTCGTTAAAATACCGCAGTCTCGCCATCCGCAACGAGACATTGCCGGCTCAAGGCTAGGGTGGTCGGTCAGACTTCTCATGTATATTGTCTTCCAGCCTGGTCAGCCCAGCCTTTGGCGTTGCGTTAATTCTGTGACCAGGGTGCCTGGTTTTGAGTAAGCGATATCCTACAGACTTCGATATCACCCTTTATCCCGTTCAGGACGAAGAGATGCGCCCAGCAGAGCCAGCCGTCTATGAAAGCGCTCTTGCACTTGCGCAGCCAGGCTCGATCACAAAACCTCGATCTGGGCTGTTCGAGATTCGACCAAATCGGACTGTTGACTCACGAACGTGAACAGGGCCCGTGTCCCATGGAGATGGCGCACACCGATCCATGGCCATGGCTATGTGACGTCCTACCAAGCCATGGATAACCCATGGATGCGAGAATGCCATCCCCGCGGCAGCAACATTGTCCAGGTCCCTGGTGGAAACGCAGCAGCGAAATCGTCTCAGGAGTCAGGAAATGGCGGTAACCTACCTTGCGACAGATCATCGGATGACAGACATGCTGCAACGAGCCTCGGTGGTGGTGAGTGATTTTCGACTCTAAAACCATAAGTACTAACACCAGATTCAGCGTCGACGACAGGGTGGAGTTTCGGAAGTCAAGACCGGCGGATTGAGGCAGAGATCTGACCTCATAGAAAGTGGCGTGCCAGCTCTAGTAGCGGAGGTACCGTATACCGCAGTGGCAGGTAACCAGATATTCCAACTCACCGTCGTCTTCGCTGTGTTGGAGGCCTATGGTTACCGCGTTGGGCTTATTGGACTCCGATTTACACCACAATGCTTGATGAGACCAAACCCAGCCAGACCGCGGTGATGGCCAGACCAACAAGCGCACTGCTCCCAGTCAAATCACCACACCGATCACCAAGTCGATGTACAAAAATACATGAGTTCAAGTATGCCTCACCAACCGCACTTCACATCCACCATCCCATGAGTAGATTAAGTCCACCGAAGCAATGCGCGAGACAGGTCGCTCACCTGCGCCAGCGAATCCAAATCTACTACAGCAATCAGACGCACTGCGTACCAACCCCCCAATCCAACACAATCCCGATCAATCAAACCCAATAACCGGCAAATCACTCACATGCGTCTTCGCACTCCCATACGGCACCAGCTTCACCGTTTTCACCTCGCTAATACACTTCTTCGCATCCCCTGTGGGCGGGTACCCAGGTACACTTCCTAAGTAAAGCGGCCAATCGATCTGACATCCCTGGGCCGTGATATACCCAGGCGGAGCGCCAGGGGCGAAGATCGGGTTCGCCAGATCGTACGATGCCGTGTTCGTGCTGTTGGGGCCGTGGTAGGTTAAAGTGGAGGGATCGATAGCGAAGTTCCAAGCCGAAGTGTTGTGGTACTCCCAGTCCCTGCTTTGCGGCGGGGCATAGGTGGATGGGTAGAAAGTGTCCGGTTTGTTGTATGGTTTCGGCAAGGTGGAGGTGTTTGTGTTGGTGATCTCAAGAGCGTATAGTAAAGCGCCTGTGTAGACGGCTACTGTCTCGTTCGCGCGGGGCTCGGTCCGGATGGTGCTGCTAAGAGTACATAGTATGGTGGATGTCCCCTTTGGCAGGGCCATCTTGTGCAGACCCGTTTCTGCATCTGGTGCCAGGGTCATGGGGTAACTGCCATTTATCACGATCGTCGACGTCGGACCGCTCCATATGGGCACGCGGACGTAGAAGTCAAATGGAGCGCTCGCAGTCACACTATACCTCAGCTCATCCAGAAAGGGATACGCCGTCGTACACTCCACCGTCACCCTGCCACCCGCCACCATCGTCTTGACGGTCCCAGGACTAAGCAGCGCATGAGCCAACCCATTCTCCCCAACCTCCACAAAGCTATTCGACAAGAACTTCGGCCACCCTTGCGGATGGTTGACAGTACAGCACGGGTAGTTCGGCTCCAGTCCAAAAGTCTGGCCCCAACTATTGGTATTGTAGAAGGGTGTCTCGGTCAGATTCTGGGCGTAGGGTTGGTTGGGTTCTTCCATGTATTGGCGGCCCCACCAGTTGGGTGTTAGCATAGCTTCAAAATAGACGTTAGCGGAAACGAGCGAGATGGATTTGGATGGATGGTTTGGGCTGAGGCTTACCAGGCAAGCTATTAAACGCCGCGAGCTCCGCTCTATCGGCGTAGTTGTTCGTTCCTAGTGCTTCGTAGAGGTATGAGAGCGAGTACATTGTTTCGACTGAGGTGCAGAGTTCGCTTCCAGAGTAGGGCGCTAGTCCTACCAGACGTTCGTCGGCTAGGATTGTGCCCGATGCAGCGCCGTGGTACTGCATAGTCCAGTTGACGCCATCCATTGCTGTTTGCACCAGACTATCATTGTGAGTGAAGCGGCGAACTACAGCCACGGCTTTGAGGCCTTGCCCGACGTCGACACCATGCCCGAATGGGTAGTTATCCGTAGTGAGGTTGCTGTCGAGCGTATTCAGGTCCTTGTCGAAGCCACGGATGAAGTACGCTTCATCGTACCAGTCCTCCCCATTTCAGCCCCTCGTCATGAAGATACTTCATATTATCAAGCAGCAACTGGCTCTGATTCCCAGGGTGATGCTCATACATCCATTGCAGTGTGATCATCATATCCTGGCTCCTTACACGTCCCCACTGAGGATCATCTGCCGAAATCGAGTCGCCATCATGTGATAGGTAGCCAGTATAGTTGGCTTGCATCATACTGTCCATCAACCCAAAAAACCTATGCAAGGACTCCACAATCCGTTCCGTCCAAGTGCTATTCGCTTCCGCCAGCTGCGTCAGACCCAGGAACAGAGGATATCTGGCCCAGAAATTCCTCGCAGTCCCCGTTTCCGGTCCAATCCAGCCATCATTCGCTTGCCTCTCCAGTACTATCTGGGCGGAATAATGGACCTGTGCTTTCAGCCTCGCATCATCTAGACCGTAGGCTAGAGGAACGAGGCCATTGAGCCAGTAGGGGAAACCCTCGTTGAGGTCAGAGTACTCCATATCCTGGCCTAGCCAACTGCTGTGGGCGACATAGTTGTAGAAGTCGTGTTCATGCCCGGCAAGGCCGGAGCTCATGAGTTGCATCTGGTCTTTGAGCCAGCCGGAGGGTTTAATTGAGCCGAGGGGGAGAGGGGAGAAAGTGAAGGGGACGAGGGTATCGTTCGCAGCTAGCGAGCCAGAGGCTAGGAAGAGGAGAGGGAGGAGAGTAGGTAGCTTCTTCATCTTTGCAGTGCTGAAGAGACAAGCTCACAGTGGAGAGCAGAGAGGGAGACTCGCCATACTGGCACTTACATAAGACGGGTTGAATAGCGGCAAAGCCTATACCAGCCATGCGTCCATTCGTGAGGGGCTGCTGGAGGAGGCGGTGCATTCCTGCGTAGCATACCTATACCGATAAGGCTGGGATCTGCGGTACCTGACGATACCTCGTACTCGTTCTCGTTTAGCGGTGTGGCCACCCGATGCATTGCGAGTTGCCAGCCTCGCGCGATACAGAAAGAGACGTTTTCGATGTAGCACGATGGATTTTGGTAAAGGAGGAGGATGTTCTTGTTCGGCAAACGGCCGACAAGTTGTATGCAGTGTGATTGGTTTGTCGTACACGGAGGCTAACGGCAGTTATCGATCTCGGTACCCGACAGATCGGATGTGGCCGTTGCATGATGTCAAGAGCCGATCTGTTTTGGAGCTCTCGAACTTCTGGATCTTAGCAACAGATTACAGCATTGGACGGTCTGGGTGAAACGACACATCGATATGGCGACAGCAACAGCAGCAGCGAAGAAGAAGCTCGTAGTCTGCGGGGGCAATGGCTTCCTGGGCAGCAGGATATGCAAAGCCGCTGTAGCACGGGATTGGGATGTTACTTCGATTAGGTAGGTACGCAAGACACCCAAGCCTCTCCTCTACTAGCCTGCACATACTGAGAGTGTATGCAGTCGATCAGGTGAACCGAATTGGCCCTCCGTCTCCGCCCACCAAACCGCACCACCCTGGTCCCAATCCGTAACCTGGCGATCCGCAAACATCCTCCATCCGGAGACCTACAACGAAGACCTCAAGAACGCCGACGCGGTAGTCCACAGCATGGGCATACTCATAGAAGCGGATTACAAGGGTGTCCTAACAGGCAAAGAGTCGCCAATCGCCGGTCTGCGACGAGCCTTCTCAGCTACGAAGGGAGGCAGCAGTCAGAACCCGCTTGAGAGGAAAGCAGGAGAGCAGATCTCGCCGGCTGAGAAGGATGGACAGATTACATATGAGCTTATGAATCGGGACTCAGCTATTACTCTCGCCAAGGAAGCGGATGCAGCGGGTGTGAGGTCGTTCGCCTACATCTCCGCTGCAGCGGGCGCACCGGTACTGCCAGGAAGGTACATCACTACAAAGCGGGAAGCCGAATCCACCATCTCTACGACATTCCCAAAGATGCGGAGTTTGTTCATCCGGCCTGGCATGCTGTATGACAGCAGTCGATCGTTTACGATGCCTTTGGCAGCCGCGACATATGCTGGTTTCATGGCCAACAGCTTGGTTGGTGGGAGTCTGACCTGGCTGATGGGTGCCGGAGGCTCCAAGCCGTTGAAGGCTGATGTAGTCGCTCAAGCTGTGGTTGAGGGTTTGGCGGATGATGCTGTCAAAGGGCCGGTGGAGGTGAAGGAGATCGAAAGCCTAGCTAATAGGGCTTGGAGGGCAGGAATGCTGTGAGTACTTGGTGTTCGCTTCCGATGATCTTGGTTGCGTTCAAGCGCTACTTGTACTATACGACATAGGGTGTACTACTACTTTGTACAGTCAAAAATACTCCAGCGCGCCGGCTTCCCTCTACTGGCACTCGTCGAGAGATCACACCCCGCTATCCAGACCAGACCACCACGGTCTTCAACCTCATCTGGCCGACGACGCAGCAAAATCAAAACGTACAACAGCGGGTATTCCCACGTGGTCACCCACCGTAGTACTAGTCCGCCGGTTCGCAGCTTATGTATGGCAGAGCGGACGGGATGCCCAGTTTTCTGCGACATATGGCCGTACGTACTGTCAACGGCTTCCATTGGCTAATATATACAGTAATTCCCATCACCGTGCCGATGGAAATGGTTCCACCGCGCTCCTCAACCGTCGTCGCATCCTCGTCGTCATCGGCCACTGTGCACTGTAAACCACAGTACCGGACCAAGAAGCATCAGAAGTACGAACGACCACCCAGCTACGCCCGCGAGTATAGCAACCGAGAATCCCCAAAACCTGCCCATCTTATTCGATTCCCAATCAACCCAGTGCTGCGTCCAGTAGAAAACCACGCCACAAACGGCAAAGTTGAGACCAAAACCAATCTCCCGCTGTCTTTGTCGGCGCTGCGTATACCCCGCTGCCTCTAGGCGGGCTTCGATCTGGTCACTTGTGTAGGATGCCAAGACGAAAGCGAGCGTTGGAAACGTGAAGAGCCTAACCATGAATTCAGCACGTGAAGAGTTGGCCGAGTGCGAACAAAGATAGACTGAAATCCACGAGCATAGAGCCGGATTGATGATGAAGACGAAGAGATTCCAGTATGAGGCGATAAGGCGAAAGTTACGTGATATTGTATCTGGTTCTGAATTTGTATCGGCCATTTTTGAGAGCCCGGAGTCAAGCTGCGCCTGAGAGGGAGATGGCGGCAATTTGAAACGTTGGGCAGTATCTGATGGCACTGTCAGTCCTCCTCTATGCTTCGTTAAGCCGGTCAACTGACGATGTAGCTTGAGCAAGAATATGTTCACCTCGATAACTTGGAAGGAAGAACGTGGAGTGCTTTGAGCGCTGCGTCGAAGACAATGTTTAAATCCCTCCTCATGCCTCAGCTGCGGGGACATCGCAGAATTGACTTCTGCCCAACCCGTCAAACTACTGCAGGTTCTGGCTGGCATTTGGCGTGGTATGCCTCAAGGTCTGTCGAGGTTGACGAAGGTTGCTGCTAGGTTGCTCAAGCTCGAAGAAGCTTGTTGGCCCTTGCGTGGCACAGGAAAGCTTGTTGCTGAGGAGCGGCAACAGCAGTCACGAAGACTCTGGGCTCTCCCTCGCATGTTTGACTGTATTTAAGTGAGCGGTTGTGCGAAAGACGATACACATGATCCACCTATTGACGTGTTTCTATGGACACAAACATCCCACACCACCGCCGTACACTGTTCCCCAAAACCTTCTTCAACGACATCCGTTTTCACTCATACCCCCCATCCTTCTCCTCCCTCTCAGCACTCCTTCCCTTCGTCCCCACTTTCCCCTTCTTCGCCAAAGCCTCCCGTCCACCTCTCTCAGCAATATCAGCGTCCCTCTCAGCCTTCGGCTCCTTCTTCGCCATCTTCTTGGCAATAGCTTCCAACACTTTTGGCCTCGTCTCCTTGACAGGTTTTTTCTCCGCTTTCTTCTCGACACCCTTGCTTCTCTCCTCGCGACTGGTTTTGCCGGTCTTGCTGGTGCCGCCGGAGCGCTTGCCTCCGTTGTTGCCGCCGGAGCGGTTGGCACCGCCGCCATCGAAGCCCATAGGCATGTTGGATAGTCTCGCGTGGGGTTTGGTGATGTGCTAGAGGCGCTTGAGACGAGTGTTGGTACGACGTCGTGTGAAAGTAAGAAGTCAGGACGTTGGCTTCCACATATTTTGATGGCTGCCGGGTGTTGGCAGAGAGAAGCCGCATTTGGAACAAAGACTCGTGTTTTGAGCCAGGAAACGACCCACGAGCGCAACTTTCTTTGTTCGGTTTAACGGGCGGCTGGGAAAGCCGGATGCTGGACGACACCTCAGCATTATTATTTGCCGGGAAGCCTCGGAATACTGTTTACCAAGAAGTCGCTATACAATATAAACAAACCCTTTGTCATCATATTATTACATCCCTCTCCCTCTCCCTCTCCTCCCTTGCTCGCCTCCGAGCCTCATGCCGTTTCCGTCTAGCCTCCTTCTCACTAACCCAACCATCCGGCCGTTCACCATTCTGCCATCCATAGTCCAACTTCCTCCGTCGTCGCCGTGAACTGACCGTGCTGTGGCCCTGCTCACGAGAACGGGGGCGAGGCTGAAATAATCCGGCGACCTCTAGCAGCTGTTCGAATTGCGGACCTAGTGGGTAGAAAGACACCCCGGAGACCTGCTTCGGATGTCGGATCGGTAAAAGCCATTGATGGAGCTCTGTGCCGAAGATGAAAGTGAGATTTCGCCATGAGCCTCCCAGATCCCATGGGTTGAGACCTGGGGGCGCTTGCAGGATGGCGAAGGTACGTGGTATGGGCGCTGGTAGTGGCGGACGGTCTGTAGATGGGAGTGGATATGTCACGGTACCTCTCCAGAACTCTGTTCGTGCAGCGCGCCTCAGCGGCCAATTCGAGCCCTGATTGCTGAAGTAGGTACCGTGAGATGGATCGAGCTCGTCGCTATACCCGTCATCTGCATCCGAGCGACTGCGCGACAGCGTAGCGGTAGGCGGCCGGATAGGGCCATCGCCTTGCATCTCTGGTGGGAGCACCACGGCCAGATATATCGACTGACCGCTTTGCGCATGTTCGATGGTCGTATAATTCTGAGAAGCAAGATGCATACTGTTCCCAACCATCCCGATCGTGAAGAGCAAGAAGAAACCGCCGAGGCCTAGTGCGACGATCCATTGCACATGTGAACGGCTTTCGTGCACGAAGTAGGCCAGCAGGATTGTTCCATAGGCTGATAGCACCATGGAATAGAACAAAAACTGTAGGAAGAATTTTATGCTGTGTTCGCCTACCACTCCGCCCACCCACGGGCAGAAGTGGTCCATTTTGAGCGTACAGCGTCCGACATCTTGGTTATGATGCGCTCGATCCGGCTTCCAGTTCTGGCAGTGATTGCACCATATGGGAACCCCTTTCGGATCGCAGACGAAGACATCCTTCATCCAAAACTCTGGCGATGGTTCGTGACGATTGATAGTCTTCTCATCGCCGAGCGGAACGTATCCGGGGTCTTGAAAGACTACCATGAGTAACCGGAGGTACGTAATGGCCACTGGCAGCAGGAGGAAGAACCAGACTATCGGGATCGCGATGCCTGCTCCGATTCGGCGTGGGTGTCCATCTCCAGGGGAGTTGAGTAGGTACTCTATGCTCAGTGGTCCTACGATCACATATGATACGTATGCGACGACAAGAACCAGGAAGAATGGGACTGCTTTGGCCGTGGCGAGCGTGACTTTGTTACGTGGTGGTGCTTCCTGTGCCGCCATAGGCGCCGGCGCCCTCTGGCTTCCCGATGATGTTGGTGGTCGATGGCAGTCTCGGAAGGAGTCCAGAAGTTGGTTGTTGACTTGGCGGGCTGGGGAAGCTTGACGCGTGCAAGGATCAGGCTGCGGCTCTGTCCGCTGCACGGCACATGGTGATGTCAAAGCCGGTCTCCTGTGTACTGATGTACAGAAGCTGTACATGTATGCTTGACGGCTGCCCTTTCTGTTCATGAGTTCTTCCCCTTGAACAGCCCACGGCACCTGCCTTGAGGAAGACGTTCACATGTTCAGGCACGACGGCAGAAGTGGACTGCGTCAGTCCCGAGGAAAAGCCGACCACGCACCTCCTCGATTGAGGACGTCTCCTTAGGCGTGTATCACCTCCGCCCGTGTCCACTACAGCCCTTGGGACGCATAAGTTTCACCCGCGAATGAAGCGTTACAAGCCACTTGGCCAAACTCCTACCGTCTACCGCACCTCTGGCCTCAGGCGTGCACACCGCGAAAAGCACTGCTCATGCAAGCCTGGGGCGCAGTCGCTCTAGTAGCTGCACACGAGCTGTTATAGCGCTACAGGGCTCCTGTGCGTCGGCGGAGGAAGAACAACATAGACACGCGCATTCATTTCCATGTCCAACAACGCCTTCATGCACTCATCGCTGCGACTAATCACCTACAACAACAAGCAGGCTTTGTCGTATTGGATATCCTCCAAGGCTCGCATTGCGTCGAAACGGTATTCACAAGGTGCGCCTGATAAACATGACAAACGTCTCAAGACCGCCTACTCCGTCGGCCCAGGAGCCAGCGGATCGCTCTTCTTGGCGATTCGAGCCTTTGAGCGCACCTACCGAATGGATAGAGTCCTACAGACCAGGAGGGTTTCATCCACTACATCCCGGTGATCCGTTGTGCGGAAGTCGATACATGGCTGTCGGCAAACTTGGGTACGGTGCCTTCTCCACCGTCTGGCTAGCTCAAGATAATCAGTATGCGTGCGCTGCACCCTGGAACGTCCTTAGCTCCAACCGCTGACCTTCACAGACAGCCGAGATTAGTGGCCATCAAAGTAGCTCGTGCAGACGCTCGAAAGGTGCTTGAAGAACTACGACTATATAGAATGCTCGCTCAGTCAAATCATGAGAGTGACGCCATGAAGCACGTTGTTATGCCCATTGATGACTTCATACAGAACGGGCCCAATGGCGAGCACCAGTGTCTGGTATTTGAGCCCATGGGCCCAAGCGCGGGTTATGTGCTTGAGGGTGTCCCTGCAGCCTTCAGCGAGACCGATTCACTTGAGGATGAAGACGCACCGCCTCCGCCTGCAGACTCACCACCGGGACCTGATCTCCCAGGAACACCTGAAGCTCCTCTCAAACTGGAACAGAAGAAGACACTGCTAAAACAGCTGCTACTGGGACTGAACTGTCTACACAGCAGCAAGATCGGTCATGGCGACGTCAGCCCTGGAAACCTGTTACTGTGCATACAGCCTCTCTCGAGCGAAGATGTACAGAAGACTCTAGCGTCGTTTAAGAGCAGCAGCAAGAAGTCCGCTCCAGTCCGAAGGACTGACGGTAAGCAAGACGCTTGGGCACCACGGTTTTTCTGCATTGAGCAGCCGCTCACGGAATTTGTGGATATGAACCGAAGGATGCTTGCCAAGATCTCGGACCTTGGAGCAGGTATGCATCGTGTGTTGTGGGCATCATGCCCTCGAAGAATGACTCGACGTTAACACATAGGCAGCATTCACTTTCGGCAATCCACCCACAGCCGACGAGTGCGCCATGTCAGTGGCGCTGCGAGCGCCCGAGATCATCCTCAAAGCGCCCATCGACCACAAAATCGATATTTGGAGCTTCGGCTGCCTGCTCTATGAGTTCCTTACTGGGTGCCTTCTGTTCCAAGTCTCGGGTCTGATGTTCGTTCCACAGGACCAGACTGATGACGACCATCTCCTTCAGATGGTCGGCACGCTGAGCCGTCCGCCGCCAGAGATATTTGCAAGATGGCCTCGGCGTGGAAGGTACTTTGATGGGAATCTGCATCTCATTCGCTCTGATGTTGGTTCTTCGGAGATCGCAGAGGGCGAGCCGTTTCGCGGCCCGAGTCTCGAGGAAGCATTCAACGAGTCCATTCCAGTAGGTGTGGGAGCTGGCGAGTCTGCTCAGGTGCTGAATCTATTGCAAACGATCCTGCAATATGATCCCAGTCTGCGGCCGTCAGCATCGGAGATTCTGGATCACCAATGGTTTCGGTCAATAGAATGATGAAGCAGAGCCTTGTATTGTTGTCTTCGTGAGAGAAACGACGAAACTGCTCCGCTCTGTGTTCTGGCGAGGTGTTTGCATTTCACCGTGCAAGACGGCAGCCAGATCCGGATTTTGGAGTCTGTAAAGAGTGTGCAGAGTTACTAGAGTTGTATGAAGCTAATATAATGGAAGAAAGTCAGCTGTCCATGCTTGTAACAATTTTGTTACTGTTGAACCCTTGAAGTGCGAGTGAGTGCTTGGTGCAGCTGTAGACAGAAAGCATGTTGCCAAGGGAGTCAACTGTTCACACTAGTTTTGCGAAGTACTATAGTAATTGTCGACTGTTCACGACAGCACAGATAGCTATGTCTGCCACATGAGTTGCAGCAACACTAGACAACGGTGATTGCAAGGTTGAGCCTTGGCGGACTCTACCCAGGTCTTGGCGGAGCGTTCGTCTCGTCTCCGCTAGTTTCTCTGCTTTGTTACAAGTTCACATGCACGACCATCCACATCCTTCAGTCTCTGTTCATCCGGTTCAACGATGCTGACATCATGTGCATGAGGCTATCGCCAATCAGTACTGCAGTGGCACGCATCAGCTCATTATGCATGAGATAGCAGCTCTGCCCTGATGCACAGCCTCCGCTTGGTGGCTTCGGTACGTTGGAAGTACCTTAGCCTTGCAGCTGGCCGCGCGAGGCAGCGAGCCTGTCAGTAATGCAGTCTCCCCTTTCATGTAAGTGTGTCACTTTGTACTCGTGCAATGTTATTCCTCATATCCATCATTCTATGAAACATGAGCTTCGGGTTCTCGCCAAGCGATATCATCTCTCTCATTACCCTCACGAAGAAGGCCTAAGATGGCTGGCGATCAGCGGGCTCTGATTATACGGATCTCGTGCAAACGCTCAACAGCTTTCTGACGCTGCTGGAACACGTTTCCCGACGTCTCCAGGATGGGGAGCCTCTGGCTGGGAGGAGGCAAGAGCTTGGAGAGATTTTGACGGGATGTCAAGCTGCTGTGGGAGAGCTGCGCCAGATCTCGCACCGGTATCGACGAATGGGACACATCGCTCGACTCAGGCTCGGCATGAAGGACACCAGTGGGCCTAAGGAGAGGCTCGTACGGCACATGAGCATGCTTACACCCTTTCTACTATCCCTGGAGATGGAGGCTATTGGTAGGGACTTCGAGTCTTTCCCAGCGATGATAGATCGTATGTCGAGTACTATCATGGGTGCTTTGCCGGTAGCGATCGGGAACATGCTTGATACTAGAGCAGAGGACAGCCGTTCGGCGAGAAGTTCCATTTTGACCACCTACGGGGACGACGACAAGATGGCGTATAGGGAGCTGAGAAGGGAGCTGTTTCAGCTCGGTATCAAGGACTCAGAGACTCGAAGCCACCAGCGCAAGCTTATACGACTCATGCGAGTCGTTGTGAGCGATAACGCGGCTGCTTACCCAATATCGGATGGTCAGCGTCCAAAGCCCGAAGCTACGGCTCACCCTGAGCCATGTCTACTGGACAGCGTGAAAGACACTGCCTTACAAAATATCGGAACGGAGACCTTTGCCGATGATCCGGATAGTTGTAGCGAGACCCCGACTCCTTCAGAATCCGAGTGTCAGGATGAGCCAGACGAAAGCGTCCCAGGCACGCTACCTCATGCGTCTGTGGAGTCGAAAACAGGTCGCAGAGAAGACATTGTGTCGGAAGTGTGTTCTGACTCTGAGCACCAGTATGAGCCAGGTGAGACCTCTAGTGGCAACTTCTGTTGTGCTCATGTCGAGTCCGACCACGAAGAAGACGATACGTCGGAAGTGCCGGAGAGAGGTGACGTAGATGGCGACCTTCTGCAAGATGTTACTGTGGCTTCGAGCGCGGAGCAGCTACAGCAGCCTACAGCCGCAGTAATTCATGAGGCAGCGCTTGAGCCTAGCAATAGCGAAGATCTGGAGCAATGTGCGAGCGATGGAGAGAAAGGACACTTGGGGCTGCTTGTCGAAAGTCCACAGTCTGATACATCTGAGGTCGTTTCCGATACTATTCAAACTGATGCTACTTACCCAAGCACACTTTGGGAAGAATGTGACCACGAAGGTCTTGAACGGTCGTCAAGTGAGGTGGCATCTTCAGATAACTACGATTCAGAAGCGCAGGGGCCGAGGCTGGTTCCCAAAGGTCTAGGCGAGGGAGTAGGTCGGCGGTAAGCACTAACACAGCGACAGTAGGGGATCGAGGTCAACATAAGACGTTGGAAGACCGGAGAGCATGGACTGGAGCTAGTTCCCAACGTTCCAAGCGAAGAAGAAGATGGAGTACATGTGTCGAAGCTGGTTCCCAAAGATCTAGGCGAGGGAGTAGTCCAGCAGTGAGCACCAACACAGCGACAGTAGGTGATGAAAGCGAACGACATTCGTCGAACCGTACGCGCGGGCGAACTCCGCCACCCTGGGCATACACATGTAACAGACCTCGCCGAACAGACCGCACGCCTCCTACTGACCGTACTCAACCCGCGCAACATCGGCTCCCTGGGATGCTTCTTTTGACGTACGAACCTTTACGACTGGACAAAGAACATAGGCTGACAGTGCAAATGGAACGACATTTTCCACTACCGGAATGTCAGCACGGATTTCCGAGTGCTTCGAACTTTCCTTCCGGGACCGAATTCAAACAGGTTATTCGTCGGTGCAGGTGTAAGATACTCCAGCTGCAGCATAGCTCGGATCATAAATCGTCGCTGCGGCTCGAGAACCTTCGTCGAGCTGTGGGATACGTCGGTGTAGGCGGCATGGATGAATTGGGAGTAGTTGGCCGCCTCGAAAAGTCCCTTCGATGGCCGAAGCAAGTCCTGATCATGGTAGCACTCCTGAGACAGATCCGTCGGGCCGCGCGGATCAACGATGGCATGCGCCGTATCCGCCATTGTATCCCCGGGGTTGGCCACCGCCGCCCCCAACATACGTCTATCCCAATGGGCCGTTCGATCCTCAATATGGGAACGCAGGATATGGAGCAGTCCCACCGTATCCCTCTGCAGCGTATGGCAGCAATTCAAACCCTCATTTCGCCCATCCGCATCCTGGAGAGAGTCGGTACGGAGCAACGCCTCCACCACCACACAACTATGCAGACTTCGATTTTAACATAAGACATGCTCCGTTTGGGTCAATGCCGCAGCCTTCGGTGCCGCCACCAGGATATTGGAACTATCCACCACCCGAGGTCCCTATCTACCCTGGTCCAATTCCCTCAGCAAGCCACCCTAGCGGTGATCCATTCATGCCAGCTGGTGAAGCAGGAAGTATCGCAAGACCGTCTCAGTTCAGTACAGACAATAATGAGGGGCTCCGCGGCTTCGAGGGATTCTCTGATCCGAATGACATCTTCGCAGAATTCATGCGAAGCGGCGGAGGCAAATTCGGAGGAGAAGACGATACTGACGACATCTTCCGCAAGTTTGGAGGTGAAGATCTCGGTGGCGGCGCAAATAAGACGAGACGCGCGAGACGCACAGAGCCGGAACTTGAGACTATGGTCGTTGAGAAGCCACTGCCGATCTCCTTGGAGGATATCTTCAACGGCGCAATGAAGAAGCTCAAAGTCCAGCGCAAGACGTTCGACCCTCATACCGGCAAGCAGTATATCGAGGACAAGATCCTACCCGTACCCATCAAAAAGGGGTTGAAAGCAGGATCCAAGATCAAGTATCCTGACATGGGTGACCCAGCCCGGGGCATTACGCAGGACCTGCATTTCATCGTGAAGGAGAAGCCGCATCCACTATACGTGCGCGAAGGTCCAAATGGCCAGGATCTGCGAAGTACAGTCGATATCACGTTGGACGAGGCCCAACATGGGTGGGAGCGTACGATAGATACGATCGGCGGCAAGAAGCTGAGGGTTGGTCACAATGGACCAACGCCTTCGACATGGGAAGAACACTTCCCGGAGCTTGGTTTGCCATTTTCCAAGACTTCAAGCAAACGAGGCGTCTTTGTCGTGGGTGTACGCATTGTTGTATGATCGATCACTGGTCGGGCGCTCTTCTGTACGAAAGAGTGGCCACAGCTTATGCTGGAGACCGTACGGCCACTTCCGCTGGGTTGCTGCATATGGAGGTGCACCATCGTAGACTTGCTTCACGCGCGATGTACTCACGGTCCAGCTTCACTCTCCGTCATGTCGTCACATCCCTCGCCGAAGGAAGACGAGAGCAAGATAGAACAGTGAACGTTCCGTCTCTCGTAGCCGAGTAGTGCGTGGAGTCGAAGGACTCTCGGATACTCTGAGCCGAATAGCTGAAGTCCGGACGCCCACCTGTTCCTGTGGTTCGAGAATGCCATGTGTCAAAGGTCATGGGAAAGGCA
The DNA here is from genome assembly GCA_022814695.1 of Neocatenulostroma microsporum. Classification (NCBI taxonomy): domain Eukaryota; kingdom Fungi; phylum Ascomycota; class Dothideomycetes; order Mycosphaerellales; family Teratosphaeriaceae; genus Neocatenulostroma; species Neocatenulostroma microsporum. The sequence goes on from JAKLLW010000118.1 coordinate 49,438, forward strand.
TGAAGCAGTGTTGGCTGCTGTGCGAACAGCGAGACACAACCAATGGTCGTCCTTCCAGGAATATTACAAGCTCCGAGGTGCGGACTGTCCTCAACTCACATGACTCCAAGGGAGACGAGCAGCGAATGAACCTAGTTTCGGAGCATGGTGCTCACTGACTCTACCTCTGAGCATCCAGATGCCGGGCCTCTCTTTTGACCCTCACCTATGCTTTGCCAGGAATGTATAAATTGACAATGTCTCGAGTATCAACATTTTGTCCTGGATGTGGTAGCCACGCTTTATGACGAGCTGTTACACCGTCGCCGTGATGTGCTATCTCTTCTCCCGGCTTTCTCTTACTCTTGAGCAGTGTTTCGTGCAGTTGCATTGCTGCATCACTTTCCTGCCGCCAAGTCCCTGGCCAATGAAGAACCGCGAGCAATGGTCAATTGCTTCACTGGTGTCTTTCGCTTTCAGATGCAGATGTGATTCGGTTCGCTAGCGATATTCGGTTGTTCTGGTCGCCAGAGCTACAGGTGCAGCGAGCAGAGCGTTTGTCAATGGTCGAAGAACGACGATGCCGCCGGCTTTAGAGGTGGGTGTTCAACATGTAGCACAGAGATGCTCTGTTCGTTCAGTCCGGTCGCTTGATTGTCTTACAATCTGTAGAGGTTGTATCTGCCACCGGCGTGTGGGCCATTGAGGAGGTGTCACAGCCGAGAGCAGGCAAGTGCCTGGTCATGAGCGACCTGTATGAGGTTGTGTACATCTCTCTACCTTGCTTGTAGGATGGCAAAATCAAAGACTAGCGGCTGTAGCTCTGTTCCAGTATAGGCATCCTGGCGTGCATGTGGCACGTTCCGTGTGGGCTATGGAGATCCATGTGTTCTGCGTAGCACTGAGCTTGTCCTGTCCCATTGCCATTTTCCTTCGCAGTCTCTTAGCTGTCGTTCGAGACTTTTGAGCCCCCGTGAGGTTTGTTGTATATTGGTATGTCCTCCACGTGGTTGATGTATTCCATCCTATGCGCACGGTGTCAAGTGATTATTTCCTGTCATGTCATCGGGTTGTTGGGAAGGAAGCGGACATTCCAGGTGAATTAGTTAGCTGCAAGAAGAGGAGATCTTAGGAAGGAGAATCCGGGAAACTTACGATCCCATGGTCCAAGGGGACTATGGACTGCTGAGCGAGAAATGGTCACGGTTTCGAATCAGTTTGGCTTGCCCAGCGTCTCTACGTTTTTGGAGCGCTGTCAGCCATGAACGCCAAATGTTCCTCGACCACACACGAGAATGACTTCGTGCAGCCAGTAGCCTTCAATAACGGGGAGGACGGTTGTGGTACTCTTGCTCACGCGACAGGAGCCGCAACGCTCTTCGTTCTTTCAACCTCGACGCCGTCATGGACCTCTTCGTTTGAGCAAAGTTGTCGTTGATGCTTCCAGTGTCTCTTGATGGTCATCTGTTGCCCATTCGTTGGCCAATGAGTACAGTTACTGGGAATGGCATTCACCATCGTCGAGTACTGCTCTCGGTTCTCACTCTCTCGAGTTCGACCTTCTGATCAGTCGACACGCGATCGGTATTCGGAGGTCGTTCGAGGCTGACGGTTTGCGGTGCAGAGATAGCTAAAGAAGTCGATTGTTTCGCTCTTCTCTTGATATCTGTTGGTCGTTATGTATGAGTGAAACAAAATGCGGCCAAGCGACCGAACAACAAGGAGTCTGTTGAAGTCAGATACTGCAACACTCGATTAATGTTGGAACGGAAAATGTCGTCGCAAGCGTTTCCGCCGCAAGGCACTTTGCCGTCTTTGAGAGTACTGGTGTTGATACCGAGACTCATCCCTACGTTGTCGAGGATGCCATGATCGCACAGTGATTGAGGTTGCCAGTCGAGGACGACAGAGAGCGTTTACTGGTCCTGAAGGTTCTTCGTTGATCCTGTCTCTTTGTGCTCGTTCGTCCCTATGATTATAGAGTTGGTTGTCTACATGGCTGTCTCGGCAGGTGTAGATTTGGCATAGCACCTGGCGATTGACTGGGGAGGGCCTTTGATGTAAAGGAAGGACGAGGTTTAGGGATAGCCGATGTTCTGATCTGGGGCGCAAGGTACTCCGCAGCGTTCCATCGGTGTGGTTTGATCTAGTGTTGATCGTCGAACGCATGCGAGGGCACAGCAAGATAGGTGTTCCAATACCGCGTTGGCAGTATCGGCAATGCTCAAAACGCAAGGCCATCGTCCAACTTCGTCCATTCACTCGACTGACTGCCAGCCTGATGGCTGTCCAGCACTCTCGCACGCCTTCCTCCTCAACAATGCCGAACCTGCCGGCCGACAACCGCTTCGACGATGCAGCAATCACGACGGATTTGGATTCGATCAGCCACAAGGAGACACTTGCAGCCAATCGTGCAGTAGCATGAGCATATATGCCAGGATGAATGCAGCTGCCCGCAGCGCTTTCCTTTTTCGACGCTTCGAGCTATCGAAAAGGAGGAGGAGCATGTGACTAGGAGTTGGCTGGAATCGAAGAGCTCCATAATGCCGTCTAGGCCACGGGTAAGCTTTATGAAGGATGTGCCGATGGGCTGTACGTGCAGGAATCTAGCAAGAACTCCACAGATTAACACTTTGATAGTCTTCAAAGCTGGGTTTCAGATTACAATCTGCCTTTCTTCTTGAGAACCATACGGAGTCAGGTGCTTGGAAGTGGAAACCCTGTCTCCTGTCAGCATGATGTTGTGGAACGTCTAGCCGTGAGCCTCTCCGCCATGTCCGGGATGTGATCTGCACTCACGAAGCGGGTGATCCTGTGGCATCTTGCATGCCTATCGCTTGCGGAAGGATGGTGTCCAGGCTCAAGGATGAGGCGCGCTGCTGGGTGTAAAGTGTTCACAACGAATACCGACGTGAGAATCAGAGCCATGCGCTTGGTATGGCGCGAGATCCTCGATGGTGAGTTCGCCCAAGGTACCTGATCTGATCATGGAAACTGGACGCCCGAGGTAGTCGGCGATGAGCCAGGCGACGACATGATCGTGGGTCCACTATGGAGCAGGACAGACTTCACCCCTCTTCACTTCTCCGTCACGACGAGGTCAGAAACAGCAGTTGCAACTTGCAAGGGCTGGCTAAGGCGCCGCTGTCACTTCTGGCCGTGCTATAAGCCTATAGCACTTTTAGCTTCTAGCGGCTCGCTGAGCGTCGTGAAGTCAGTTGCAATTGAGGATCTTCCTCGACATTCTAGGACGGGTGAGGCACTGGCGCCAGGCCGTTCGACCGTTTGTCGATCCGGAACGGTGCGCATTGAACAACGTGAGAACCAGACAGGAAGGAGGGTGCCTGCGTGAGTCGTTGGCTTAAAGTCTAACACTGGCTTTGAGACAACCGTTGGAGTGATGAGCGACCGTTGAAGGCTTGCTGCCAGACTGACCAGTGGAGATTGCTGTGGACGGGCCGTTTCAGCATGAGACCATCATCTCGCCGACATCAGATGGTCGTCACTGCTGTTCACCGCGGCATCAAAGCACTCACTCAACGTGAGGCTTGCGAATCGCGTGACAAGACTGCCTTTGAGGCTTGGATGCGTGATCACCGACATCTCTCCGGCAGTGCAAGGCTGTGCGCGCATCATATTCTGCTTTGAAGATGAGAGAGAAGGCTGATGAGATGCGGCGAAAGCAGCCCGGTTCTCGATGTCCGTTCCGTCAGGGCAATCCTGCCCTACGGCCCATGGGCGCAGGCAGGTCAGCCGGGTCAAGCAGGTCAAGTTCGCTCCTGGAAGCCTTGCTCGGCAGTTGAGAGCAGGCTGACGCCGCTGTGCTACAAACAGATGAAACCTGGTTCCGATAGGGCGTTCACGTTGCACAGCAGCAAGGTGTTGCGCTCCCCTGAAGCCACGTGCAACCTGTCACAGCTACACAATGCATTGTTCTGCAGCTGGACTCATCTGGAACCGTTCCCTTGAGGTCGCAAGTTGTTGGTCGACTTTCTGGTTCCCACAGACGCTTGACAACAGCTTGTGTCATGTTATCACGAGGATAGACACACCAGGTGTTCCCGAGTCGCGATGCAGTGATGACAGGGCGGGTAGCGGATCCTGCATAAGCCGCAATAGGGAGCACCAATGGTGGGCATCTCGATTGGGCTGACATCTCGGACTAGCCAGCCTGGCCGCGAGCCGATTCCGGTCTGGCTCTTTTGCTGCACAGCCGTTGGCACAACCGTTTCGGTTAGACAGATTGGGTAGCTGCGACATGTCTGAAGGTTCTAAGCGAGATAAACTCTCGCGACACCTTCTCGTTGACAGCTACGACAAGTTGCGCCGGGCAGCATTCTGATGATGGAGCAGCATGATGATCTGAGTTGGTGCGAAGGGTTGACAGGCCTGGCATTAATTCGCAAGGGTGTTTCCCGGTAATCGACCTTGTTCTCGCGGGTGTCACTTCTGGGATGTTTCGGCATCTGGGGGCCAGCATCGGCGCACCGCTGGCTAGCCAGACGCCCCTTGTCATGGGCACGTGGGAGGCCTGCTGCAAGCCGGCAACGGGAAAGAGATGGTGGGAAGTAAAGGGTGGCGCTTCAGGGCCGTTGTCTACCCTGGGATCGGCGCAACGTTGATTGAGACACCAACTTTATTCCAACACCGTGAGAACTACATACCCCTCTTCTTCTATCGACGTCGTGCTGTTGAACGTCGTGCTTTCGGCAGTCGTATCTGCAGAAATTTGCTTCACACGAGGGGCCACACTGGACCACTTCGGTGCTTGCGACCCACATCAAAAGGCAGAGATCAATGCAGCGGGTCACGCCGGCTGATGCGTTATGCACACATAGATGTCAAACATAGCCTGGCGCAGGAATTCTCCGCAAGCTTGTCTCACTTGTCTTCGTGCCGATTCGCCGCAGCGAGCACGCGATGGACGCAGGAATTTGTTGTTGATTTCGGCAGGAACACCGCGTCTTCGCAGGACCGCTCATGATGAGAGGCTCGTTCAAGGCAAGACTCCGTAAGCTGCTGAGGTGGCGGCCAGTTAGGAGGTAGACTTGCTCAACAGTCGCCGTTGTGTTAGCAGCCTATCAGATGCTGCGGTGGCCACTCCACTAGCTCGCCTACGCAACTAGAGAAGAGAATGGCCCCCTGCATATAGCAACCATCCCACGTCTGTAGCCGGTTCAGCTAGAACGCTATGTTGAACGCCTGTTGTGAGGGTAAGGACTGGAGTCCGCCATCCGTGGCGATGAGAAGCGTGAACTGTGGGAGAGCTCAGAGCAATAAAAATTCGACCGAATCCAGCGCTCTCACTTTGCGAAAAGTCTTGTCCTTGGCAGTGGATTAATATGGGTGTGGAGATGGCAGGGATGAGACGCGCCCGGAAGCTAGCGACCGTTGCTTCCTTGACGAGGCTTCGCCGCTGATCACGCTAATGCGGGGTTTCAGCAGGAAAACAGCCCTCCCAAAAGCCCGACGAGCACGCCGAGGTGTGTTGGCAGGAGGCCCGATCTGAGTGGACAGCAACAGAACACACGATCGGTCAGTTGGTGTCACGGAAACTCGAGGACGTCGGCTGGTCTGCGTGGTCGAGGTCGCACCGCCGCGTGCGAAGCCCACGCAACCACTTGGGCAACGTGCATTCCAGTGAGCCTATTCATGGCAAGATCAGCGGCCGAGCTTGGGCAGCTTCGGTGCCTTCATGCACAGCTGCTCATCAACATGGCCATCAGGCGGCGATTCTGCAGAGCATCTTTTTCAGAGATAGCGGTGGTCGTATGTATCCTCTCCGCGACGGCTGCTCGCCGACCTTCATTTGCCGTGCATGGCTTAGCGTGACGCAATTTGCCTGAACTCGGTGCGCAGTGTGCGCTTGTCAGCCTTGTCGTGGGAGTGATCGTTGCAGAAGAGCACCACGCTTCGTGTTGATAGAGAACGTATATGTGATGAGGTGAAGTTGTCGTAGTGGCCTTTTGATTGGCACAAGGCAGGAGCCGGGTTACGAGCGAGGGAGCTCTTTCCTCGTTCAACCAGACGTGCCAATCGCGGGGCCAGTGGAGCTTAAATTTTAGATCTGTTTCGGTTTTTCGCGCTAGCAGTGCCTCCACCCTAACTTACCTTAGCCGACCCTCGATCAAGACAAACACAGTGCGTCTGCTAGTCACTCGCATGGACCAGAATTGCTGATATGGCGACGGCCTTCTCTCGACACGCACCGCCGGTGGACCCTTCGGAATCGCTGTGGTATAAGGAAGAAGAGAAAAATCCTGTAAGCTCCTTGTCATTTGGCTTTCTCCCTCCCTCGTACCTCCTGCATCCCGCCGCTCCACTCCAGCGTCTTTTCGCCATCCTTGTCTGCAGCACCGTTGCCAACGTCAAAACGCTGGTCGATTATCCTACGAGCCCTGTCGGCCGACGCCTGCATGCACAGCGCCTGCACTGCATCTCCAGGGAGTCCCGACATTGAACGCATCGCCAGCCGCCGTACCAGATCGGCTGCTTGGAATG